>JALLPD010001825.1:0-11240 GCA_036940065.1 Cyclotella cf. meneghiniana | reverse complement strand
TGGTCACTTTTAGTAGGTAGGTCTTATGTAGGACTCAGTACTCCATCAGTACTCAACTACTGGACCGTATCTAGCCAGAACCATTGGTTGCTGACTAATCCTACATACACAAGTATTAGCTCTTTTTCCTCCTGGTATACAAAAGGGGCTCTATGCATGGGTAGGGCAGACCTTTCCATGCATAGATACCATTTTTATACAAGGGGGAAGTCTGTATCAAAAGGGCTGGCAGCCAATGGTTTCTAGCTACATACTGAGCAGTATCTGAGTACTGACATAGTACTGAGTCATATACAGGACCTTCATACTAAAAGAGACCACGTCAGGCTAACTGTGTGGCTATGAGAAAAGGAGTATGCACTTGGAGTATTACCTTTCACTAGTTACCTGTCTAAGTCATCTACAATCATGCTGTAGACTGGGATGTCTGTGATATGTGAGAAGCATGTGTAGTACATTTCCACTTCTAGCATTATAGGTTGTACTCTCATAGGTAGGGGGTGTTATATGGAACCCAAGGACTTTGTATGATGAAACTAGGTCCTTTCATAAACACAGCATTTTTGTCAGTTAGATGTCAGTTTAGCAACTAAACTGACACATTTTTTGAGAAAAGGCATCCATTAAGTTTCAAAACGAAAAATGGTTTCATATGACAGAACAACTAATTTGGAACATGAGATGACCAGAAAGTCTGAAAAAAAAACAGAGTTCCCGTGCACTTTACCAATATTAACATTGTGACATAAGAAACCTTGCAGTTTCAAAATGAAAATGTACAGAACTGAACCATGAACCATAGTTATGAACACATGTATTTGAACATCTAAGCCAATGCACACTGGAAGGTTGCAATTTTTTATATTTATAATCAAAAGAATATTTCGTCTCTAAAACTGAGAGATGATATCCATCCGTATTGAATGCAATGAAGATACCCTTTTTGATATATTCATGTCTGTATGTCTAGATAACACCGACCCATTTGGTCATACAAAACCACTAGAAAAGTGTGTTTTGTAAGACAAAGCACTGGGTTCCATATAACTACCCCCTATCTCTGAGAGAGCTGTGGTGTGGACTGCATGTCCAGGAGGACTCTCCAGACTCACCAAAGAACAAAGAGAGAGTTTGTTAGCAGTTTTCAATTAATTAGTGTAGTCTGCAATTTCTTTCTTCAAACCTTTTAACTAGTTAACCTACCCAGCTGTAGGTCATTCCTATGTATGACAATCCACCGAAAATGATATTTTAACCTAGTTTGTTTGTCATTCCTTGAAACCACAGACAAAAGTTTCATACCTCCCATCATCTTATGGAGGGGCTCATAATGTGAATGTCTTCCAGGATTATAAATTTTACATAAAGAATGATGACTTATGTAATTGAAGCCAGCTTTTATATCAGGACATCTTAGCAATTGAAATAACTGACTCGCATTCCAATGCAATTCTTTGTGTATGTTGGTGCTGATGGTAGCCCTTATATTGGATTAATCACTTCCAAGAACAAAGGCATCATTGTCCACAGAAGATACTACTAAATTTACTGACTGTTCATTGTCAGCCATACAATGATGAGACCAAAAACATCTGCTGAGAAGGATTTGTCCAGGCAGAGAGGAAGCCCCTCATCAGGGAGGAATTTTTGCACTCGAATGTGCAACAGTGTAAGTGTGAATACTCTAAATTAGGTCTTGCAGAAGTTTACTGAGCCTTGATCAAGTTTTTGTCTATTTTTTGGTGTGCACGACAAAGACTATTTGTTTAAAATAAGAATTAGCTAATCCTAATATTTGAATAAAAGCATCATTATTATTTTTTGTTGTGATAGCTTGATTAGTTATCTGAGATCTAGACTGCTTGAATTGGCAGTTGAAAAGATTTCCATCAAACTTTGATGTAATTTGGAAAAGTCAAAAAATTGAATTATTCTTGAACACAGTATGTCAACTGAAAATTAGGAATGTCCAATAACAGCCTGGGAAAGATTCCATTGTGTGATGGAAAGGTCAAAAGTTTTGGAGTGTTTGTCAGTAAGATCAAGGCCTATGCTCAGTTTGATGCTGTTGGGGATGAATGGGATCCCATATTGATAAAGAGCTGTCCAATGCAGTCAGGGGTTGTGGAACATGACATCATAAGTCCTGATAATCAGACATTGGTGATTTGAATCAGGCAAACAAGAAATTGTGTGCCATCATTGCACTGGGTGATGTAAGAACTACAGCATGGCACGTCTGAGCAAGACCCAAAACAATGATTATCCCAATGGATACATTTGGGAGTTTTGAGAATATGAATAAAGCCAATAAGCCTTCTGATGCAAGTACTGTAATCAAAATGGACATGGAGCTGATTTGACTTCAACTTAAAGACATGAAGGATATCTTTAACTAAATGGTCGGAGTGATGAACAAATACAAAGTCATATAGTCTGATCAAGAACTGTGTATGTTATGGTACAAAAGTAACAAATGCATCATAGGCATGATAAATTCTTGATGAACTGATGTCAAACTGCCCCAATTTTGATAGGCTGTGTAGCAATGTGTCTGAGATCCAGAGACTCACCCCAAAGGAGAGAATAACGGGTGCAGGCACAAGAAGGAAGTTCATCTGTCTTCTGTTGAGATGATGGAATGTTCCTTGGAAAGTGCATAAATTGTGGCTGTGGGCGCTGGGCCATGGACACCGGGCCGAGTGTTATTTGGTTGAAGGAAATGCATTAGCAACCAGATTACATCACAGGCAAATAGATGATGCATGAGGAACTGGCAGTGACACTCATGTGGCTGCTGAAGAAGCAACATCTGAAGACAGTCTCACACCATCAAAGTTGGGGGCAATGTAATGTGGAGTGATCCCATTAGACAGTGCTCACTGCAAGTGGTGTCACATGATTGTAAAGAATCATTAAGCCTCCTGAAGGGTTGACTTATTCCCCAGCTGCGAAGTTAAGGTATCTATGTGAGATGATGAAGCTAGATCAAGTAGAGCTAACAGCCATATACCTGCCATTAGAGTGCATGGAGCTAGCATTAGTGGGGGCTGGTGCAGGAGATAGGATCAAGTGCACAAGTGAGTTGAATGTCCTACACTACAAGAATCCTCTGTAAAGCCCTGATGCAGAGGAACGGTGCAGAGAAATCAGGAACAAAGAGAGTGCAATCAGAGAAGTATAACATGCTGATCCTGGTACTCTGGAGTTCACTTCCAAAGGGTTTCAAGGTTCTCACAACTTTGTGGATAATGAAAATGATGTCCACCTGTACACACCATAGAAGGCTGAATGCTAGGGGATATGAGCAAGTCAGTCACTATGCATCAGACTCAATCACCATGCCCATGACTACTCCCATCACAGCGTGAATCATCCTCATGCTGCTATGCATCAATTCCACAGCGAAGGTTGGAGGTACCAAATAGTTTTGAGGAATGTTATCCAAGTGACATTATTCTTAGAATGAATGTATCACTGTGCGGTACCAAGAGGGGGGGGTATTGTTTCTTTACTATGGTTGCAAAGCACATCAAGAACATTATATACAAGCAATTGAAGGCTGATCAATGGCTGTATTTTGCTTGGGCTGATAACACATTGGTCATACTGGTGGTGTGGGTAGATTACGTTATGGTACAGGGACCCCTGTCAGCTGTTAACAGGTCCAACAAGATCTGAAGAAAGAAGGAAACAGAATTCATGTGCAAGTGCAAAGGGAGACCTCAGGGAATACATGGGAAGCAAGATCACAATCAATTGTGACAGCATGGGCTTAGGAACAGTCAAGTTCATGAAGCCAGTATTTGTGTGCAAGCTCATAGAGGAGTACAATCAATCAATGGATGTGAATTAATAACACTTGCTGTAGCCGGAAATGTACTGTTTGAGTTAAAGAGATGAAACCATTGCAGAGGTCAAGGCCAAATTGTACCTGTCAGCTAGTGCAACCTGTATGTACATGATGGAGTAGTCATGCCCAGATATCTTTATACTGCAATGCGTGGACTGGCTAGGCACATGACTGTGCTTAGGAGGCTCATGTCCAAGTACTTATGACACAATCAGGTATATTGTACCCACTGAGTGCCAAAAGAAACATGTAATCCTGCATGCAAGTTCAAGGTACATGAATAATCAGACTTGGCTTAGGCTACAATTCCAGATGATTGTAGGAGTATCACTGGTGTAAGAGTGTTTGTGAATGTAGCACCGATATCATTTTGAAGTGATGCAAAAATCATTGTGATATTGTCTGTGACTGATTCCAAAATAGCAGAAGGTGTTATGGTGGCACAGGGCATGACATTGTGTACTGCTTGTTGGAGTCACTCAACCTTAAGGTTGATTTGTCCTTGGTGCTTGAAGATGACAACTCCAGGGCTGTGGATATTGCCAACGGTTGGATTTTCAGTTGCAGAATGCATCCCATGGAAGTACACAAGCACTTTCTATAAGAGCTCAAGGACCCAGTGCTGTAAATAATCAGATTTGTTCCTGGAGACAGTAATGATACAGATATTTTTGCATAGAATGTGGCATGGGCTTTGTTCAATTGTCACATACCACTCTACTTTGATGAGTATGCACAAGTGCAGGATTAAGCTTCAAGCAGGCATGCTTTCAGAGAGTAATTTTTGCACTCAAACTCATAACATAGTAGGTGCAATAAACAGAAGCTCTCTTAACAATTACTCTGTACTCTTTACTTACCAAGTCTGTCTCTAGGCTATCCGCTACCTATATCCTGGAGCAACCCGATTTGAAAAACTCATAGTCTGTCCACATTTCTGTCCCTGTGTTTGGTGCCCCTCCTGTTAAGGGGTACATGAAGTGGATTTGAGAATTGGAGAATTGGAGAATTGGAGAATTGGAGAATTGAGAATTGAGTATTGAGTATTGAGTATTGAGAATTGAGAATTGAGAATTGAGAATTGAGAATGAGAATGAAGAGCACACTAAGCAAAAAATTTTTCTTGATAGTTCTCCTTGACTTCTTGAAACTCAACAGTGACCAAATCCTTGATTATCTTTGTCAAGCTCATTGTGACTGCAGAATAAATAGCATCAGCTTCAGACAACCAATGTTAAAAACATCTTGATATCTTAGGTATCTACCCCATATCTAGGAAAATAAGAACCCTCAGAATATGATATTTTTTCTTCTGATTCTCTCAAGATGTGTGTTTCACACAGTAAGACACCCCCGATATTCCCATCTTAATCACTTCTCCTTGACAACAGTAACATGTCCATATACACAGCTCCCAGTAACTCTGGCTGGTTGATGACTTATGACTTTTCAATGCAAAACTCACCACACATTGTTGCCACACAAAGCACACAACACTGACAAAATATGACAAGAGTGATTCTGGTGGGCTTCTCCCTGATCACAATGGATGCAGTTGCAATGTGCATCCTTATGAATGCAGAAAAGCATTGCTCAAGAGAACAGGCAATGATGTGGTCAGGTTGGTGCACATTATTTGTTGGTTATAGAGTGGATGATGATGATGATGGCACTGATGGTTGTTGTATATGTTTTGCTGCCCATGAACATGCAACTGGTGACAATGTATGGTTACTCAAAGGTTCCTTTTTGAGGATCATGGAGGTTCCTTTCTTGATTCTGCTGACAGGGGCATAATGGCATTGTATCATGGCAACCATTGTTATGTTTATGCTGAGATTCTTGATTCTTGATAAGGAAGTGTTGATGGAAAATAACTAATTGATTTCATTATTGTTGAATGAAGATGCAGAAAGGAATTAACAAGTCAAAATGGATAATAATCAAACTGGCTCATATCCCATCTTCATCCATTTATGTCTTCCAACCTACTTGGGAATGTTATTGAATACGGCTACAAGGCACTCCACCATCGTTTTATGAGTTTGCTATTTTATCATCCAGTTGACATTCCCTCCCACTCCATCATCTAATCCTCCCATATATCCTTTAGTCAACTTTTGATGGGTTTGTTAATCCCCACATTGATGGGTATGTGCAGCCAGCAGAGATGCAAACAAGAATACTCAATGGCTGGATGAAGGTGACCACTGATCCCATCTGGTGCATGTGCTACATGTCAGGAGTAATGACGGGCAGCTAGTCAGATAAGCTGTTGGTATCTCATGCCTTCTTTTGAAGTTTCACACCACACAAATCAACTCACGCATCTATGTTTTATCCATACACGCATTTTCCTGGCATGAGGAATTTCCTGCATCATGGTAAGTTGTGAACATACACATTTGGATACATCCACTTAATGGTGAAAGATGGTATCATTTTTTCACATGTAGAGATGGTTGGAGTGAGTGTGGCATGCTCTGTGTTGGTTGTTGAAGCTCTTGCATAGATTTTCTTACACCATTGACATCTTGGACACTGTTTGCATGATACCAAGATGGGGTAAGAATTTTTCTAGCTCTACCTTCATTATGGCAATGAAGTCATTGAAAGGAAACTTTGTTTCCATCAAATTCTTTTGCACTGTTTGTGTCACCTTGCAGTGAAGAAGACCCACAGATTTTGTAAAAGAGTACCACAAAAAATTTCTTTGTGAGTTGACTTTCCCTTGGGAGGAGAAAGAAGATGAACTGCCTCTCATCTGACCATCCTGTTGGTAAGTCTAACACCATGCACTTGCAGTTGAATCATAAAATACTTTGGCTTTGATTGGATCTTGGAGAGGACACTTTTATGGCTTGGGTGAATTTTGTGAACTGTCCTGTTTTTGATGTACAACTCAAACTTGCTGCTAGAGTTGACATCATTCACCTTCTTGATCAAATTTTTCCAGCAGCAAAAATACAAAGCCAGAATCCCAACAGCTAAGCAGGCCTTGAGAGAAGAATCCAGAAGACACGAGGAACTTAATTTGTTGGACAACATTCCTTTTCTCTTTTCTGTTGTAAGACCTTCAGACCATTGCATAAGCTTTGTTGCCATACATGATGATAGCACCAATCTTATTCTAAGTTTAAATTACGGTTACAAAGCTTAAAAATTATGAAAATTTGCTATCACTGTAGTCATTATATAAAAATATAATTGAAAATCAAATTCAATGAATGTGATATTTGAATTCAGAACTGAGCCCAATGCAATACACTACATGCTAAGCTACAGTGGCATATGACATCAAATTAATGTACACTACATTTAAACACATTGTTTGTAGGTATGCCACTGCTCTCTCTTATAACACCTATCAGGTTGGACAGACTTCTGCTTTTCAAGAAGGGCTGGTGGCATGAGATGGGCAGTGAGGGACATAACAGTGTGGGTGAGGAGATAGATGATGATGATGATGATGGGTGATGGATGGCATGAGTCATGGATGATGTGAGAAAAACAGCGCCATACCAAAATAGACAGAAATTGGTTGGACTAAAGTACCAAAGCATACTTTGAAAAGTAGGATAGACACGTATATATTTGTCCCTTTTAACATGACAGAAACATTTTGAGGTCTTGAGTGAATGGGATGTTTGGTGACAAGGTAAAATGAAATGAATGGAGGACAAGTAGCACTCACCTTAGATGATGTGGTGAAAAAGGTACAATAATTTTGTAACAGACACCACAAAAATAGATACCAATGACAGCAACATAGGCCAATAATCCACCTTAACTTGGTACACCCCACGAGCTTCCACCTGGAAGCTTCAAGGATCCTCTGGATCTTGTCTTGAACAAAGTTAGTATACAAAGTCATAATGTGTTAGTTTCTCAGAAACAACAATTTAAAGTAGATACTTAAGAGCTATGTTTCACAGAAACAATTGTGACAAGAGAAGCTGCACTTAAGGGACCTTCTCTATCAAGCAAGACCAGAGCAAGAAAGCTTCTCTGTAAAAAGTTAGACTGCCTGAAGTTTCATACCAAGTCAGGTAGAAACCTACACAGCATCTCACTAAGTCACTTATGTGAACATACTAAAACTGTGTAGAATTCTACACAGTTTTGTTTTTCCACAATGAAGCAATTGTGCTTCATCATGTTTTTTCACTTCATTTTTACGAGTAATTTAACTCATAAAAATTCATCAGCCACAAGTATCACATAATCAACTACTTTTTAGTCTTCTAGTTTTGACTACTTTTTAGGCTAATGTCACTATTCAATAGACCAAGGAGTGATTTTTTTCCTGGACCATCTGTCCAGTGCACTTCCTGCCCATTGTCCATCCTTCATTGCTGCATCTGTCTTTTGTCAGTCCATCATCATCAAGTCAGTCCTTCACCAGTTTTCATGTTCAGCATCCAGTTGTCGCCCGTATTGCCATCGTCTGTCTGTGACAGTAAGTAGTTGCACCACATCTGCGCTACATGATCCTGCCACAGTCAAGATCCATGTGAAGCGCATCTCTTTTGAGGTAAATGCTCTGTAGCTTACAATGCCCTTTTCAAGGTACACATCTTGGTACAGTCCTTTTGAGAATGTCTTCCAAGAAGGTTGTGACAATGGGACTCAATCACCAAGAGTTCTGATATGTGTCTGAGCAGGACCCAGTTCAGGAGGCTTTAAAGCTAAAGCCCAAATCCCTCAAGTGCACCCTTGCCAATGGGTCTAAAACCCAAGTCATGGTTTGGTCCGGACACAGTACAAATGAGCAGTTCTTACTGCATGTCAATTAGGGATATAGTGTTGCCAAAAATATGGGGCTGTTCTTGGTTTTTGATGATGACGAAGAGCACATGACTCAAAAAAAGTGCCGATAAGGCTATTCTCTTGGAACTCACCAAAGCCGATGCCAATGACCCCCTGGATAATGCCAAAACAGAGAAAAAGACTGCTGAGTCACTCTTGCTGAAGGCTGAGATAGCCATAGTTGGAAATGTCAATGACATGTCGGCATGTGTCACCACAACGCCAACATTGTTGGGCTAAATATCAGCCAATGCCAAATGTCGCCGATGCTGTGACTGGATTCATGGCTGGGTCACATGTTGGCTAACGTGTTGCCACATGACTGCCCAGCCATATCCATGACTCATGTGGCCATTACTCCAATAGAGATAACGGTCATTTTTTAAGAAAAAATGGACGTATACATGAATTAATGCATACAATACCATTTTTGTGACTTTCTTGCAGTAAATCATACCATTACTGCACAATTTTCTGCAAAGCTTTGCTGTTTTTTCTTTATGTCCAAAAGATTCAGCAGATATGTCGGCAAAATCTTGGATGATGTCTTGCTGACATGTCATTTGGCAGGTTGGGACGACATTTTTTCCCAATATCGGGCCAACATTCCTGACATTTTGCCAACATGCCGACATGTGTCGGGACGACATGTCATTTGGGGGGTGTTGGCAACCTGACATGATGCCGACATTTTCAACTAAGGAGATAGCCAACGTCAAGAAAATATTGACCACTATGGCCCAAGCAGTTTTTCAACTTTATGCCAACATTCTCACCAAAGAGGCATGTCAGCCCTGGGATGTCATTGTCAAGGAGCAGATGGAGTCATTGCCATACACAGACATCTTTGGAGTCAAGCAAAGGAAGTCACCGGGCAAAACCTCCAAGTAATTTCAGAGGTGTAAGCTTCTCCACCTGCAGTCATGCTTCTCACATGATGCGGTGGAAAATTTGAGATTCTATATCTTGAATTGCCTCAAGAAGCCCAACAAGATGCGCATTTTTAATTTGTGCAGCACATGCCGTGGCTCACCAACTACATTGAGGATCTCCTGGGTTTGTTCTACAGCCCTAGCAAGAGTTCACACACTAAGAAGGTCTACTCCTTCACAGATTTGGAGCTTGCATGCAACATCCTGTGCCTGTGTCCATTGAAGTAGCAGGACCAATACCACTTGCTTGAGAAGTGTTACCTAGCAGGGGTTGAGCCCCTCCTGTTGATCCTTGAGGCATCGAGGTCATGCACTCAGTCAATGAGGCGAATGCAGCTGCAAAGCCTGTAGAGTCTCAAGGCATGGAAAAGCCCTCCAAGAAGTTCATGCAAAGTTAACATATTCCCAGAAAACCCAAGCATGCATGCACAGAACAGGTGCGCATCAAAAAAATTGCGACCTATATGAAAAGCATGGGGGCATGCACACCATGCATAACACCATGGAATGCTGCCGTTATAAACAGGATGGAACTCCTACACATGGAACTTTGAACCAGGCTGGAAGAAAATCCAAGATTGATCAGAATTCCAAAAAGTCCTATGCGCAAGTTTACATGGACAAACTTGAGAAATCTCTCAACAAAGCCAACAAATGAGATAAGAAATGTTGCCATCATGAAGAAAGTGACAGCGACTCAGACTCCTTGTGTAGTCTTGAATCATGTAGTACTGGGGAAAATAAAATTAGTTGTAAGAAACTTAAAAGTAATTGTGGATTGAAAAATTACAATACCCCTGGTCTCATAAATACTACCAATATTTTTAATCCAAAGATAAATTCAAATTAAAACAACAATCAACCTATCTTGAAAATTATCCTTGGATAATCTTGAAGAAAAATCGTTTTTTCAAAAGCATCCGACATGGACACCGACTCAGATTCAGATGTCTCAGTAAATTGGCCACATCTGTGCAACATGTACCAAGGACAATAGTGGACTCAGTGACATCAGTACTTGCTGTACAAAACTTAGTGACAGGAAATCACTCCTCAACAAGACTCAAACACTGTCCAGGAGTTGCAAAAACAACTTTTTGAGAGTCCTATTAGACACAGGATCTGATGGTGATCTCATGTTCCATGATAAAGGATCCAAAAAGCATTTTCCCTACTTGAATATGTAGGTACCAAAGTCTTGGCATACATCAAATGAGTGTTTCCACACCAAAGGAACAGGCAAAGTAACATTAAAATTTGTCGAATACTCCAACAGCAAGAAATACACAGTAAAACCTGATGTTGTAGAGTATGATCAAATACCCTGACTAAGCCAGCATTTGACCTCATCTTAGGTATTAAAACACTAAGAGAGCTTGGAATTGTTGCAGATTTTTGAACAAAGGAAATTACCATTGATGAGGTAATTTTGGCAATGAGAGACATCAACAGTCTGTCCACTAGTTCTAAGATTGAAAAAGCTTCATCAGTTAACCACAGCATGATTGATTAACTTCAAAGCACTGAGGAAGCCACTCAATGTGCCATTTTCATCTTAGATGCAAAATATGAAAAGCAGACCTCCAGTCAATTGTTGACACCAACTGTCCTCACCTCAGTCTACCAGATCAAAAAAGTTGTTGGAT
>JALLPD010001824.1:0-11247 GCA_036940065.1 Cyclotella cf. meneghiniana | reverse complement strand
TTCTTCTTCTTCTTCTTCTTCTTCTCCTTCAGTCAGTTTTTTTCTTCAGTCAGTTTTTTCATGTTTGAGATATATATTTAGTTTAACAATTATTTCTTGTTTTTACCTTGAAACGACCTTACATGGACTATCTTATTACCTTTTATTAACATTTAGTGGTGACTGTTAAAAACATGCATTACACCCTGTTTTGCAGTGTATTTACCAATAATGGATTGAGAGAAATGTCCCACTTAAAATAATCAACACATATGTTGATTGATCTGAAAGCTCGGAGGAAGGATATCTTTGAATGTCACGTCACATATTTCAGAGTGGGAGTAAATTACTTGAAGTCCCCCCTTTAGTTTAAACTGCATAGAGTTGGAGTCAATTCTATAAATACTGTTTACATCTTGGGACAGCAGCATGGGGCTGTTGCATTATCAATGTTGAAACACTCATTTCTATTTTCATATAAACTGACAGCCTATCCAAAGGAGTAATTGTATGATAGCATTATGGAGGTACCACCAAGGTAGCATTGTGAAGGTACTTGAAGATACTTTTGTTAAGGTGGATTTGAGATTTTAGAAATATATGTTAACTTGGGGATGGGAGCACTGAGACAATAGTTTAGGGACATGTGCATGGGGATGGAAGCATGGGGATGGAAGCATGGGGATGGGAGTGTGGGGACAGGAGCATGTGGATGGGAGCATGAGGATGGGAGTGTGGGGATGGGAGTGTAGGGATGGGAGCATGGGATGGGAGTGTAGTGTTGGGACAGGAGTGTTGGGACAGGATTGTGGGGATGGGAGCATGGGGATGGGAGGGTGAAGATGGGAGTGTGAGGACGGAAGCATGGGGATGGGTGCATGGGGACATGAGCATGGGGATGGGTGCATGGGGACATGAGCATGGGGATGGGAGCATGGCATTATTCCATAGGAGCATGGAGATGGAAGGGTGAGGATGGGAGCAATTTTTTGTCTTTATTCTGTTTTCAGACAATTATGATGTTTTTGATCAAACAATTCAATTTCTTGATCAAATATTTTTTGTCATCATTTTTTTGTGTGGATCAATGTTCAAAAAAATCAGGACTCTAGGGTGCCAATTTTTTTGTTCACACAAATTGATTCTCATGTAGATACAGGAGCACGAGTAGGAGTGTGATTATTTCTGCAATATTTGTTTTTGAGACATCTTTAACAGTGTATAGTTGTCATTTTTCAATTGAAATTGATAACTCCTTGAATTGTGTGAATGCTGCTGGAATGGACTACCATTTTTTTGAAAATGAGTTGATCTTTTATTGCTTCATTTTGAAAAAAATTACATACTGTGATGGGAGCATGTAGACTGGAGCATGGGGATAAGAGTGAGGAGATGCGAGTGTTTGGATGGGCTCATGAGAGGGATGGGGATAGGATTGTGGGGATTGGCAGATGGATGGCATTATTTTTTGTTGATCCTTTTTTAAAAATTTTATTGCTTTCAAATGAGTTTGTACATCATTGTGTGTCACGTGATTGCAAATCGTTTGATTCGCCCTTGCACTCTTGCACCTTGGCGCAATACCGCTCGTTGGCCTCCTCTACAAGGCTCACATCCTTGAAAGGCTTTTCCACTAATTCATTCCAAAACAGAGGATGCTATGGGGCACACATCCCCAACATGCTTTTCCTTCTGTTCTTGGAATTATCACAACGGGCAACAGCAAGGGCACCAGGCGAGGGCCACAGGCAAGGGCGATGGGTGAGGGCAACAGCGACGGGCAAGAGCAATGGGCGAGTGCAATGGGCAAGGGTGACGGGCAAGGGCAACGGGAAAGGGCTACGGGCACGGGCAGTGTGTGAGGTTGATGGGCAAGGGCAACAGGAGAGGACAAGGGTGAGGGCGATTGGCGAGGGCAATGGGCAAGGGCAACATGTGAGGGTGATGGTGACGGGCGACAGCAACAGGCAAGGGTAACGGCAACGGGTGAGGGCGCAACAGGCGAGGGCAAGGGCGAGGGCGAGGGCAAGGGCGACGGGCGACGGGCGACGGGCGACGGGCGACGGGCGAGGGCAAGGGCGAGGGCAACGGGTGAGGGCTACGGGCAACAAAATCAAAATGTCTCACAGAGTTGATGAGACCTCATTTCTGCAAAGTTTTCAAGGCGGTCCCATTCTTCCATCATCTTTCGGCACTATCTCTGTCTTCGATACAACGAAAATCCTCTCAACGTGCATGCGTCTATGCTGGATTGCAAACATACATTCAGTACGCGGAATTCTTGTCGAGTTTCTGCAACGACCCTCACTCCCCCCGACGCCTCTCTCTCCATGGTTGAATCATGAATGACGGAATATCCCATCCTTCAGAGCGCACGCCGAGGAGAATCTCTCTCTGCAACCAATCGTGATGATAGCCCATGAAAAGGGAAACGCGGCTGATGGCGGACATGCTCATCAGTCAGTGATGAGTGGACTTCTTCCGTCGGGTGGCTGCTTTCATGAAGGAGAGAGAGAGACATTTCATATTCACCAAGGGGCGCTGGGAGGGAATGATGCAATGCTGGGTGTGGTCAAGAGCTTGGTGTCTTGTTTTGTACTGCATGCTGCAGTATCATATTGTACTGAAGCGCGTGGCGTGGCAGGGCGTGGCGTGGCAGGGCGTGGCGTGGCGTGGTGTGGCTTGTTGATGTCCACTATTGTACGGTACGACCATACAAAATACTAGTAGGTCATTACATTACATTACCTCTCTTTCCTCCAAAGCGAGTCTTCCCCCCCCAATCTTGCTTCCATCCCACTGCTAAAGGACCTTGAACCAAGACTACAAACTGTTGACGACTGCTCTGCTTCTTTCATGTCATCGATACAATAAGCATAAACAGGGTTGTTTGACAGGCGTCGGTCAGTACATCGTTGGCCGTCAGTCTTTATTTGAGCCTTGCTTCACAGATCATACTAGTTGACTCTGTCCGAGACTGCATTACAAATCTCCGGCATTTCCTACAAAATTGGACCATGCAATAGTCGATGACATTGCGCGCGGCGATTGTTGACCACATCAAAAGATTGAATGCCATGGAAAAAAACAGAATTATTCAACAATCCAAAATCAACAGGAATGAAACAATGTGCTCGCGGAAAGCAGACAAACCATCCGGGTTCGTACCATACACAAAACTTCTTCCGCACGATGGGTTCGACGTCATCTTCCGCACGCAGCGTCTACGGAGAGGGATTGGAAGACGAAATCAAGAACGATGTGGGGGAGTACTCGAGTTAGAATTCACTCAGGAGGAGTACCTGTCGCAATGCTCGCGTCTGTGCTTGTAGTAGCTGGGAGCGTTGATTTAGAATTCACTCGGGAGGAGTGAGGCACTCGGGAGGAGTGAGGCAGCCATTCCATAGTGCTTGCGAGGAGTGGATTTTTTGCATCGTTCCATAGTGGGGGGAGGAGGAATAGAATTAAAGTACACAAGCCATAGCGAATAATCTTGTGGGCGCGGTCTCGGAGCATTGTTTTCACTGGATCGGAGTGTCCTGTGGGCTTGGTCTCACAGCATTGTTTCATTGGCTTGGAGCGGCTCATTTGTTTGCGTTTATGCCAAATGGTGGCAATTCATTTGTTTTGCAACTCGAGGAATGAAAAGCACACGAGCTGTATGCCAAAGTTGAAAAGGACACAAGCTGTATCGTAACATCATGCGGGTTTGTAGTGCAATTGCGTTGGATTGATATATGCATGGGGTTCGTTGGAAATCAATCGATGGAAAGAGAACAAAAATAATATATTGTTTTTAGAAAGAAGTATTAGAGAATAAACAAATTATTGGAAAGATTGAGTTTTATGATACAGAGTAGAGCGATTGTTTCATATTCTTTTATATGGCATGCAGGGCAATGTCTATGCAAGGAAATGCAGGAATTGCAAAGGGGTGTGCCAGGAGGAAATGTTGGTGACTTAAACTTGGCAAAGTAGTCTTGCCATCACCCCAAGCAAGTGTACAAGCCCTCTTGAATCACATTGAAAGCAATCAGACAGCCATAAAATTTCCATGACTAAAATAAGAGCATGAAGAAAAATTATAATGACAAATGTGATATTTATATATGCCACCTATGTTGTCATCCTTTCTTGATTTGTAGATCAATAAGTAATGTTCATAAGAATGTTCATAAAACATCGATTTGGAAGAGAAAAGGGTTTTGTTCATACGGATTTCATAACAACCTTCTGATCACCAAAATGCTTTGGATTCTTTGAGGTAATGTTTATAAGAATGGTTATATCGGAGTTGTTATGAACAGTCTTATGAATAAAATGTTAGCAGTGAATGCCTTTTTTGCATGGTGTGATAATGCATTGGTCATGTTAGTGGCATGGGTAGATGACATCATGATTCTAGGATTTTTTGATATGATCAAACAGGTTCAGAGAGACCTTGAGAATGTGTTTGCATGCAAGCACAAAAGGGAACTCATAGAATTTGTGGGTAGTATGGTAACCCTTTCCAAAGAAATCTTGGGCCTAAGTGTGGTGAAATTCACACAACCATTCCTTGTATGCAATCTTGAAGAAGAGAACACACCACCTGATGGAATACATCAAAAACACCATCTGTTGTAGGACAAGTTCTGGTAAAAGGAGATGGTGATGGGATGAGACTCAATGACAAAAATTTACCGGTTGGGCAGTGCAATGTGCATGTATAGGATGCAATGGTCATGTCCAGACACATTTAATGCAGTCTGCAGACTAGCTAGGTACATGACTGCATCTAGAGAGGCACACGTCCAAGCACTTATAACTTTAGTCAGGTATATGATATCAACTAGAAATAGAGGGCTGGTCTTGTTACCAAAAGAAGCAAGGATTCCCTATTAAAAATTAAAAATTCACAGAAGATTAGACTCAGACTATGCCACTAATCCTGATGATTTTAGGAGTATCTCCAGTGGAATAGAATTTGTGTATGATGTTTCTATATCATTTAAAAGTATTAAACAAAATTTTGTGACTCTCTTGGTCATAGAGGCCAAAATTGTGGCTGGAGTGATGGCCGCACAATGCATGTTATCCATTTACTGATCACTGAAATCACTCACGCTTAAAGTTGAATTACTTATGTTTCTCAAGATGGACGATTTTGTAAATTACAATGTTGTTGAAATAGAGAGTGCCAAATGTTAGTACTTGGGGGATAATGCAGAAGCAGTATAAGAAAAAGAGGGAGACAAAACATCAGAAAACTCTGATGATTGCAACAACAAGAATGCAGAAGTGACTGCTGAGTGATGTGAAGAATAAGAAGGAGAGTAACCTTTATGTCTAATTTTTTGTGTTCTCTACATTTTTGATTATTATAATTGTCAACAATATTATCTAGTTACAATATTTTGGCATCAATTCAGAATGAAGACAACTGTGCTCTTCTTCATCAGCAAGTAATTCCCAACAGCCAGCAGCAGCTACCACATCGCAAACAGACTGTGGTATCATATCCTCAACAACAAACTCTACCTTATTGAAATCGTCAACAAAATTTGCTGGATTGTATTGCATGTTCATATCACCCATCAATGATCCACTGCAACAACATTTGAAGAATCAACACTATCAAGATTCCAATTGCAATATCATGTAAACTCCAAGTTTGATTGGACAAGACACAAATTCCTACATAATCTTCAAATTACGAAAGGATCTCTCAATAGCATTCTGCACAGCTTCACCATGTTGTAAACCTTGTTTCATTTTTTGTCAAGGATATTTTCATACCCTTGAGAAATCTTGAAAAATTCATGTATATCCCATCAATTAGAATGAACATTTTATTAAATTGCTCACCTTTGATGGAGAATGGTATGACACCAAACAACAGCTCTTTATCTTCCCATGAACCCACAACGCATTCTTGAAATGGAGACGAATCAGCAATGGTTTTGTCATTGAGGGTACCTATATATCCCTAAGAGGTATGCCAAAAACATGTGATAATCAGAAATACCCTCTAACACAATTGAGTGACTAGTTTCATTTCCTTGATATGAACCTGCCCATTCCTTTGAGCACTTTTTTCATATTGTGTGTGAGAAATTGAGAGGAACCCAGCATACCATCCACTCCATTGAAGTGGTGATGCAATTGATTGATATTGCATACGTCCACCGCATTAGGAACTGAAAATATTTCTTCATGTAGAGAGCTTGAATTGCATGATCGAACTCTTTACATAATGTCGTTCCAAATAGAATGGAAATTTGAAAATAATCAACAAATAAAGAATATGACATGTCATATTACGATGTCTTCATAGAGGGTACAACATAACCTTGAGACATCAGCTTGTAATACTTTCATGGCCATATAGATCCCAATAGAATTTGAGACCAGAACAATTCATAACTTCCGTCATCATCTTCTCAAAGCGCATTTTTGAAATGCAGAAAATGAATTTAAATTCCACACCGTACACTGCATCAGCATGCAAATAACCTATGGCATTCTTTGCTTGCACATGCAAACTTTAGTCTCGGAATGCAAAAAAGATCCACAACGATCCTTGCTTCATGGATGACTATTTTCATTGATATTGCTCACACCAGCATGATTGCCATCATCTTGAAATTGCTGATACACAGCAACAATTGTAGTTGCACCTCACACTGTGGTCATAATTTCCTTGTCATCCGAATTGTTGAAAATAAGATCTATAGAGGAAGAGAAAAGGTGCTCAAAACATTCATTTCTGTGATATGGACAAAATAAAAAAATATTCCATGCTTTAAAAATTTAGTGCGTGCAATTGTATGCAAAGTCAGATACTTTTTCAATTATCTGAGTTAGGTATTAAGAAATGCTTTATAATATGTATGCAAAAACAAAGACAATTTCCTTTTTCTATACATGTATTGAGAGATGCCCAAAAATAAGTTTTGTATGACTGTTGCTTATGACATCACAGAGCTTCTAAAAAATAATGAAAATAACAGGAACAATGATGTAAAGTATTCTTGTTATGTATTTTACTGTTGAGAGATGCTCTAATAAGTACTCACTATCCAGTGAATTCCTTTTGGATAAAATTGACTTTGTAGCTTCCAGCAAGCTGGTAAGGTAACTCCACACTAGTCTCACTAACCACATGTGCAAAGAAATCCAGATAAAAAGAAGCTACGACAAGTTACAATAGAATCACTGGCATCAAATATTTTGCAATTTTTGACATTACTAATTAATACTTGCTTGATTTGTGTAGTGTATCTGCAACAAATGGATGCCGTAACAATCTGAGCACATGAGAACCTTCTTATCACTTTGCAGTGCTCTGACCTTTATATTGGATGTAGAATGCTTGATTTTGTCATATTGAGTACTTATCTTACTCCTCATATTAAGCTCTCTTCTTCAGCTTCCAGCAAATTTGGGGCAAGTGCATAGCCGATGAGCAGAGGCCTTATCCTCTGTACCACATTTCTTTGTCCTGATGGGAGAGTGGACCACAGCATCATCAACCCCAATCATATTTTCCATCATCTGCATTGCCAGTTCTCTATGAAATTCAACTTGAGGGGTTGCATTTGCATTGTTTGCTTGGGCTTGGCAGTCAGCAGAATTGACCTCAGCAATGGAGCGAATGAATGTGAATTGACAAGCGACCCACCACTTTGTGTGCCAAAGTACTCCAAACCAATAGGATCATGATGTCTATTGTTTACGTCATCCACCCAATTCTAGCTGTGGTTGGGTACAGATTAATCTTGTTGTAGATCATTATCACTGTGACTACATGGTAGATAGATCCCACTCTTGTGAATATTCTTCATTGCTCCTTTGACAAATGGCTTAGATTGTGGAGGGGAAGAAACCATAGCATCGTGTTGATCAGGATGACACAGTACACCTCTTAGACCAATGAGTCTATGTGTCAAATGGATTTACAATTTTTGTGGTCGCAATCAATCCGTTTCCTGAAATTGTCACCAAATTTTTCCGATCATTAGTTAGATATAAGTTAAAAAATGATACAGAACACTATTCCACTCCTTTATAAAATATTAAGATTCTTTAAATTCTAACTCCCAAAAAACCACAAAAACACCCATAGAAACCCCTGTAACCAGATGAACTCAAAAATTACATATGTAATGTTAATGTACATGTGACAATAATAATTTAAATAACCAAAAAGATATCCATTCTCACCTTTCTTCATACATAGCCAAAAAATGTAACAATATTACATTTATTACACAAATAGTAACACAAATTCAGAATATATAACAAAAAACACAATCCTCAAGCACCTACAAAAACAGTTACATATGAAACAATGATACAGACATCCATTCACTCAACAAAACATCTGCATACAAATTCACATGCAAAAATTACATTTGTAACAGTGATAGAGACAGTCATTCATTCGACTCCACCTTGAAGAAAGCAGTATCTATGAATGTAACAATGTCATAACTCCAACACCCAAAGAACCAAAAAAAGAAGAGAAACCCCCTGACTTAATTCCATCAATTATCAAATCAACACATGCATGGATAAACATAAAACATACAAATGTAACATTGATATATATGTAACATAAAATCACTTCACTAACCAATAGGTAACCATTCTTTCATTTCCTCTCACATTGTCAGAATTCTTTTGAAATAAAGGAAACAGAGTGTCAGTTGTAAATATCAGCATACAAATTCATAAGATAACATTACAAACGGAACAATGATTCTGAACACACGCAATCAACCTCACCTCAGGGAAAAATAATGTGTTATACATGTAACAATATTAAATTTACATCACTGTGAGAACAAAACAAATGACATTGACAGCCATCCATTCAAAAAAAGTAAGCAGACAAATAATTACACATGTAACAATTATACAGACAGTGTAAACATGCAAAAATAAAATATGTAACACTCACATATGAAATATTTCTAAACTACTCACCACAATCATTGGAACAGAATAACATCAATGTCACATATGTAACATCCATGCATAACTGGCTTACCTAAATGCAAACAAACAATTGTTTAGTATAAAATACTGTTACATATGAAACAAACTTACATATGTAATGTTCTCAGTACCTTGGTCCATTAAGCTGCCAGCACCAAACTGATTCTGTCGCTCTTGTAGATACTGGAATTTAATTTTGTTGAAATAAGGAGACTAAAGATCAAGCATATGGTTTGATAGCATAATACAATCTTACATATAAATCAACATTACACATGTGACATTGATGCAAAACTGGCTCACCTGATTGCAAAATTTGGATATGCAAAACAACCATGTGACATGTGCAACATTCCTGAAGCAGTGGATTACCTGAATACAAACAACTCATTTATAGTTTAAAACACTGGTACACATGTAACATATATAATATTCTCAATGTAACAAACCAAAACGTACCTGATCTATCACTATGTCATCTTTTAGAACATCTTGATGTGAAAATAACTTTGGTCCATTGACATGCGAGTTTGCTTCTGTAAAAATCAGAAATTTATTTTGTCAAAAATTGGAGAGAGGAGAGTAAGGATGATCTGCAATGGCGATGCTGTGACATATGTAACATGTTACATTCTCAATGTAACGCATGAAAACTTACCTCCGTCACTGACCATATCATTTTTTAGAGCTCCTGATGGGAAAAGTACTGCATTTATAAATTGGCTTCTGTGGAAATCAGAAAGGCATTCTGATGAAAAAAGGAGAGTGAGGAGGTCTGTGAAGAGGATTCTGGGTTAGTGACATGAGGCATGACAAAATTTCTTCTCACTTAGTACTCAAGTAGAGCACTGCCCTGATAAGGGTATAGTGTGTATTGGGTGCACCATGTGCTTTCAGGGAGTGAATCAGGTTCGGCCAAAATCTGGTTGGGTGTTGAGATATGGCTTAAAAAGGATTTGGACTGCCATAGTGGTCAGGTTGGCTAGATTTTGAGGGCATGTAATGGTGGAAAATGAAGTTGCACAAGCATCTGTGTCACCAGGGTCAAGAGAAATCTAATGGACAAAAAATGATGAGCAATACCAAAAGTACCAACTTCTCATCATTTTGCAAGAAAAAGCATTGGTGAGACACAGCACTTCAGCTAATGTGGCTAAGTAGACCACAACCAAATTTTGAAGAATGCAGGACAATTCGAGACAACACAGAGAAAAAAGGAAAGAAACATGTGTATATTTTTTATTTGCATGTGGCTATATTTAATTATGATTCAAAAACTTAAAATTTGACAACATACTAGAGTCTAATGTGAGAATTTTGTTCATTCATGTGATGAAAATGAATGCGCACAAAGAGAGTATTTTTCATGTGTGGTAGAAAAATTGGGTGCACGAAAATCAAATGGTTATCCAATTGAAAAAATAACATGCATTACATGTTGACATTAATGTAATAAAATACTCCTCAAAAATGGTCATTCATTGAAAGACATTAGCATTTTCATTATTATTACTGCACTTTTTGTTCAAAACTATTTATACATTGCCCATATTTTTGTGACCATTTTAGGAATTCGACCATTTATGACCACAAATAACTTTTACCATCAATTGGATGATGAAGTCAAAAGACATCATCTGATTACAAGCTGCCATGAATCAATATATGAGTTGTGTGCTGATATTCACTGACCAAAATCTTGTTCCATCCAAGAACATGTTTACCAACCATAAGTGCAACTGCAATTCAGGCCACTGGATACACAGACACCAATGTGCACAAATCATCCTCTACAAAAGGCTCCCTCAAAAAGGTGATGAATACTCTTGCCTAATACAATGGACGCCACACATGCAAGCCAAAACCATGGTATTGTTTCCTTGGTTCTGGTAATTCACTGTTCATGCCACGAGGACAACTTGTAGGTACCTGCACATGCAGACCTCTGCGTGGAATTGTGGCATCATGATGTGATGATCCATGTCATGCACCTGCTGCTAATTTTGAAGACGTCTCAAAGTGCAGGCACTTGCATTCCATTGTGACTATATGAGTGATAGTTTACAACATGCCTGTTCAGGAAACTATTCTGGGAACAATAAGCTCCAAAGAATGCATGCATCCAACGGGAGTTGGGAGTAGGAATGGACAGTCTTTCCACACTATTGGCTGTGATATCAACAATAGTAACACTTCTAGTCATGTCAAGTGGAGATTCAATTGTGCTAACAAATACAGAAAGTCTGTTGTATTGTTAAAATCATTCCACTTACTCCAATGATGACA
>JALLPD010001823.1:0-11228 GCA_036940065.1 Cyclotella cf. meneghiniana | reverse complement strand
AATATGCACACTCAGATTGAATTCTCAAGCAACATGTTTTTAGATAAAAATCATGGAGGATCATCATTTAATGTTCAAATATGAAAAATACAAGAATAATAATTTTCACATACATTGATGATGTTAGAAGGGGGTAATGCAACTCAGCACCAATCTCCAAGTCTTGCAGTGTTTGTATTGAAAGTCTCTCGAACTTGTTAGGTTTTAATCAAACCCACAGAGGATCAACATTGCATGTATCAAACAGGGAAAATAGAGGGAAAATTATTTTGGACTTGCATTGATGATGTTAGAAAGGGGTAGAGCAACTAAGCACCAGTCTCCAGTCTTGCAGCATTTGTATTGAATGACTCTATGGAGAGCTTAATTATAAATTAAACAGAGCCAGATTCATCTGTCAAAGCTCCAAGCAGACATCCTCAGTAATACATGCATGAAGCATTATGATATTTGTTCTTGCCCATAGTTGTAGGCCATTGTACACACACAAAATCATTCCTGTCCACTGAAGAAATAAATACCCCCCTACTCATCAATCTGACATCTCTATTCATCACATGAATTCATCATCTTGTGGTTTGATTGTTGGTATCATGTGGTATCATTGCCTAAAAATACAGATTGCAGATTGGTGCATGCAGTACCTATTTTGAATTGTCTGGACAATTTGTATTTGAAAAGGGTGGGGGATTTAACTGCTACAAAGTAGCTTGTACTCAAATTATGCAGTATTTCTGGCAGAGTGATAGGGGACAATTGACAGGAAGAAATGTCAATGCAGATGATTTTGTACAACAAACCAGCATTAACACAGTGGTTCAATGTTTTAGTTGAAAATAAAGGAGTGTGATTTTTCCTGTGAAAATTCATGAAAAATAATGTGATACAACTTGCATTAGTTAAGCATTACATTACCCATAAAAATTGCATTTTACTTGTTCATGAATGATAGTTAATGTATTATTACAGGTACTCATGTCATAGAACAAAAGTAGGATTTCATTGAGCATAGGGATTTACAAATCTTATGGGCTCTGCAGATAAACATACTGAGGTGTTCAATGTCGGAGAATGGGTAATTGGCCGGTGCCCTCTATGAAGTTGGATCTCAACTTTGGTGGTCTCCAAAGTTGACAGTGATTCTTGAATCATGCAAAAAATATCATACTCATGAATCCAGGAAAAATATTATCACAAATATGAAGGCCTCACAGACCCCAATCTTGTGCAGTCCAGCACAACCAGCCAAATATTATACCATTTTTCACTCCACCAGCTTAGTTAGAAATATTGGCAACATGTTGGTGTGTCCCCATGATGCCGGCATTGTCAGCTAAAAACTGGTTGACATCCAATGTCACCAACATCATGAGTGGACTCATGGCTGGGTCATGTGTTGGCTGATGTATCAGGAAATAAGACTGCTAAACCAAATTTGTGTGGAACTGACTTTTTTGGGGTAAAGGTATCCTGACCGGCCAGACGGGCAATCTCCCAGATCAAAAATCTGAGCGGCATCAATTTTCTTTTTTTGCACCACATTGTATGATACCGTATAATATGGTACATCCATCGACCGTCGCAACAAACCAACAACATTGACCTAGCACTCCCACACACCACGTACGGTACCTAAAAAGTCTACCTTCTAACAAAGTAAGTGTGAAATCATCAAAATAGACAAGATTTCAAAGGCATCTTTCCTGAAGCCATGAATACGGTGAATTCAAATAAAACAGATGTTTAGCTTGACTGATTCTGATTAGATGGATGCCCACTAGACAAAAATCACTCACTGCAATCTGGGGGTATCTTTTGTCCATTTTGTGGTAGGAGTCGAAATCAGTTCCGCACAAATTTGGTTTAACAGTCTTAAATGCCTGCCAAGCCAGATCCACAACTTGTGGAGCCATTACTCCAATTGAGATAATGGTGATTTTAAGAACACAATGGTGCGCATATGTGAATGAATGCATACGATACCGCTTTTGTGACTTTTTCGCACCAAATGACACCACCACGTTGCAGTTTTCTGCAAAGCTTCAGTTTATTTTCTTTATGTCCAGAAGAATCAACCAACATGTTGACAAATTTTCGGATGACGTCTTGCTGACATGTCGACAGGACAGTCTGGCCAACATATTTTGATGATGTGTTGGCCAGACATTTGCCGACCCATTGCCAGCATGCAGACGCGCCTTGGTGATATGTCATTTTGAGGTTTTTGGCAATGTGACACAATGCGGACATTTCCAACTAAGCTCCACAAAGCACCCTCCTTCATACAAATTGGCCAAAGTCATTTTTATCATGCTTTGATCCAAACACTGGGCAATGGATATAAATCAATTTATTTCTTGTAGCCGATCCCCCTCCAATGGAACACAACAAAGAACAAACACCTTCATTGCTCAGGGATAATACTTGTCTGATTCATGATTTAGGGATGGCTACCATAACATTGAGGATGGGGAGACAGTGCAACCACCACAGAAGAAGACAAGGCATATCAAGTATGTTAAGGATTGCTGTGCAGAGGATTGCAAATTGGAACACATCAAACCTACCAAATTGTTTTGGTACTTGTACTACCTGAAAAAAGCTATTCTTGACAATGGCAGATTTCATGAGAAGTTTTGTGATCAGTTCAGATTGCCATACAGTAAATTTAAGTTTTAGTATTAAAAACAGTCAAACTTGTTTAGGAGGGGGATGTCATGTGATGCAACAGGTAGACCAGCCACTCCTTTGGACTTGCTAATACTCAATTCATTAAGGTACTTAGGTTGCAGCTGGATGTATGATGATGTTGAGGAAGCTACTGCTGTGTCAAAGGAAGTACATACAGTTTTCTTTCAACAGTTTAACAAATTTGGCAGTACAGCTTTGTATGAAAATATTTTATATTTCCAACAAACGTTGAAGAAGCAAAGTGGCGTATGAAATGGTTTACAGTTGCTGGCTCACCTTGAGCATTAGGATCAAAGGATGCTACACACATTACAACAAGGCAATGTGAATACAATTTGTGCAACAACTGTCTAGGTGGCAAATCCCTCTCTACTACTTGATGATACAATATGACTGTGGGTCATAGATGAAGGATTCTTCATTCAACATGAGTCAGACCAGGGAGATGGAATAACAAAACCATGTTTTTTTGATAGCTTCATCAAAGGCATGTGTGATGGTGATATATCGAATGATATAGAGTTCAAGCTCATTAAAGAAGGAATAGAGAGATTGAAACAGCATAATGTAGAAGAGGATATGTTATTGTTGACAATGGCTATTTGTGCTGGTTACTTACTGTTCCTCCTTTCAAAGTTACTAACAAGAATACTGAGATTTGGTGGTCCAAGTGGGTTGAGTCAATGAGGAAAGATGGAGAATATGAATTTGAGATTCTGAAGGGTTAATGACGTATATTGAAGACTGGTATTAGAGTGCAAGTTATTGATGCAGTTGATAAAGTTTGACTAACATGTTGTGCATTGCATAAGTGGCTGCTGAAGGTTGATGGGCTTGAAGCCATTTGGGAATCACAAGCATTTCCAGTCTTGAGTCAGTGGGAAGGTGAGTTGGGTGATGTAGATTGCCAAGGCCTTTCACCAAATCTCCTACTACTTGCCACTACTCAAAAATTGCCACCTCAAACTTATGACACTTCTGGCATGGGCATAGGAAGTGATGTGAATGAGGCAGATCCTTGTGAGGGGCATCCTGTGGACATTGATAAAGAGGCTCTTCATGTGGTTTTGATTCCTGATGGTGAAGTTAAGCATGTGCTGGAACTCAGCCTTGTCATTTTCCATAGCCGAATAGTCAAACACTTTGTTATTTTGTTGAAACAAATCAAGATTTTGTGGCCTGCCAGGAAGGGCTTAGAGCCTATGTTAAAATAAAATTAGTAAAGTTAAAATATAGTTCGGAAAGACAAACACCATGACTTTAATCAATATCAATTCTCATCAATCTCATTACCCATAGATGTCTTCACCTGTTTCGTAGAAGTAGAAACAACCCTTTTTGTCTCTCTCCTTTCCTTGCTCACTGTTTCAGTTAGTCATGAAATGACTCGGTGGAATCATTGATAGAGTTGATGTCAATGAGCAACTTTGATATAACCACTGGATTGTCTGTGAAACTCAAAAGCTGCAATTGACACACAGGAGTTTTCTCATTGAATGAAATCATGGTGGCTAAAGCTGCAATTTTTGCCTTTCAATCTTCCATTGATACAGATTCCTCTGATTGTTCTATGGTGGCTAGTTGAATTTTCATCTCCATCCTACTTCTGTGTTTGTTGCTTCATTCCCTCTCAGTTCTTTTCTTGTTTGCCTCTTCTTCATGTTGCACCACGCATGAAGAATTGTTTCCCCATTTCAGTTGTTCATCTGAATTACCCATTGAATTCAACAAATCACTGAAATGAATGCAGCTGGAAGGCTCAAAGCAAGCAAATGGAAAGTAGCCTGGAAAATGGTACTCGACAGGAGATACATCTCCAAATGGCTTCCATTCCCTATAATCTGTTGTGGCCTCACCACTGCCCTCCTCTATCTCATCAGCATCTTTTTGAGCCATAACAACACTGGTTTTCGATGCAGCAATTATCAGCTGCGTTGACTGATTCAGTGTCTGTGTTCATGTCAACATTAGTCATGTTACCCCAATCGGTCTGATCAAGAGGAGGCTCAGAAGTTTTCTTCAGCATCATGTACATACCTTCATTGATGTGTTGAAGAAAATTTTCCTCTGTATTACCAGTTGCACATGCAACAATATTTCTGTCTTCACTTGTAGTAATCACTCTACCCTCAGTTTGGGTAAAAGAGACATGGCTTACTTACAGTTGCAAAGAATGAAATCATTCGTATGATCTCAGAGTTTTCCGCCAGTAACTTGATTGAGTGTACTGACTTTCTTTTTTAAAATGCACTCATATCAAGAACTTTTTTTTATCAAAATGCCTACCAACAACCAAAGTTCTTAACCCATTAGCAAAATGATCCTTAACATACAAATGATATAACCTGCTGGTGTTTGAACCTGGTCATTTAAAGTTGCAAGTCTGAGAACTGTTTTCAAAGCAACTTCCTGGTGATCTTTGACACCTCTGAATTCACATATTTCTGCAAAACCGGACACAATTTGAAGAGATAGTGACAGAAGAAAGGGTGAAAACTTTGACCTGACCTGTCCGTTCAAATTCAAAGCTCTCAAGCAATTCTACACTTGCAGCCGGCTACTCAACATACCCTGCATTATGCTCCACTCACACTTTGACAGATAATATTAATAGAGAAGAAAGTTGAGACTTGATGCATGGGGAGGGCTATTTGACAGAGGTGATGGAATCATGATAAAGACAGTTGAGGATGATTGGGAAAATGGTGGGCTCCTTGATGCACTGACATAATGTTGATGGGCCGGTAGATCAAATGCAACGGGTGATTCTGACTTATCCAACTTGCTATGTGACCTGGTGGTACTTTCTTGGCAGATTTGCAACTAGTTGGAACAATTCAGAGTCAACAAGAGGAGGAAGGTGAGTTATTAGCAAAAGATGGACTGTTGGTAGAACTTTGACCACTGTGGGAGAAAGTTGTTCTTCTTCTTGCTTTGCTGCTGATCATGATGACAAAAACAAGGAAGAGGAAAATTGCCACAATTAAACTGAAGCCCAACACAGCCAAACCAGCCACCACAACCAACTGCTGCCTAATATGCCGCAGCCAAAACCACTACCAACAAAACAACATTAATACTATTTCTGACAGAACTTGAGTTGGCTGCCAGACTGGAAGCAAGCTGCCAGCCTGGAAGCTTCCAAGCAGGAAGCTGCCAAACCAGAAGACCTCACTGAAGTTGTACAATGTCAAAGATGAGCTATCTCTCCACATTAAACATAAAATTAAATCAGAGTGCAAAAAGAGTACAATCCATAACAAAGTTAAGACAATATACTTACGCAGTGCTTTGCCCCACTGCTTGGCAATTAGTACCACCAACTGGGCCTGAATACACCAACCAACCCCTCACATCAAAGAATTGGGTTGAACAACTTCTTCACATCCCCATGAAGATAGCAGTTTTTAGAGAGAATCTGATGCCGCACAACAACATTGGGGTTTGACAGAGGGTTTTATAGTCAAACAGCTGTGTGCAATAGCACAGAAAACAGCCTGGCCACCTATGGGAAGTAAGCGGCTAACTCATGAAAAATGTGGCTTATGGCTAAGTCAAAGTGAGATCCAAGGACAAGAGATTCAGGATCAGTCTGACTTGTTATATGATCTCAACCAAATATATCAACAGAAGACTAATTAGATGTTTCAGTTACGTAATGCACCTTTGGTCAGCTGTCAATTACTATCACCGACAGCTTTTCGTAAGATGAAAGGCATGAAATACACCTAGTATAGTCACTGATTGAAATCAAAGGTTTGATCAAAAACAGTAGAATATGTCACTGATAATCATTGCATGACAAAGTGTGTGACAGTATGCAGCAAGGAAAAGGAAAGAGATGGCAAGTGGGGAGTTGACAAGGAGAGGGAAAGGGGGAGTTGTAAAAACACATGCGGATGGAGACTGAGGGAGGTTTTGCCAAGGAACTGATGATCAAGGCAAATTTCAATAAAGAATCAGACTTGACTTTTCTTGAGAGATTTACTGAAGTCGTATAATCACTCCCAAGATATACAAAAAATTACATCAGAGTGACAACAAGTACAAATCCATAAAAAAGTCAAGACAAACTCTTACACATTGTTTTGCCCCACACAAGGGGAGTGCTGAGTACTACTGAAGGGAGAAGGTAGGAATACAGCAGCAACATTGCTGTATTCACAAATGGATAAAGGATATAATGGGATATGTAGTGGGATGGTTGGTGGGTGTGCAGGAGTAAAGTGTGGCAATATCTCTGATGTAAAACAGTGGGTGATATGAAAGAATATGTCAAAGGAGAAGAGTGATGGCTTAGGTATAGTTGAGGGGGTAATATTGGTGATTCCAAAGTGACTCTTGGAAATAGTGGAGAGTGTGTATTGATAAAATGTTTTGAAGAGGTATGGTGGAGTATAGGTTGGCAATTTAATTGGTGCAAGGCACCAATGAACAAGGGAGATGTTCACAGAGGGGAGCAAGCTGACAGCATTAGGGGTAGTGACATTGTTGAGACATGCAATGGTTGAGAGGGAGGATATTATTTTTATGATCCTAGATGGGGTCCCATGCTTGATGCATGCACAGGCTCATGGCTCAGTCAAAGTCAGATTGGCTGGTGATACCTACCAATTTGAAAGAGGACCGGGAGGAGTGCTGAACAACAATGACAATGGACTAGATTCTGTTGACAAGGATTATGAGTGCTATGAGGGTGGTGTTGCTGTGACTGCAGTTGAGGGGCCCTGAATGGAGAGGGGGAAGAAACACATTGTTAACAATGTGTTTTTTTGCATTTGCCATCATCAGTGTACTGTTGTCTTCTTTTTGTGGCCAGCCCTTGTTGGTGGACTTGCATTTGTGGCTGCATTGTCATAGCCTGATTGCTTTGAGTCAGCTATAGGCTGCTGGAGAGCGCATTGCCCCATCACTCATGACAAGATCTACAGTCAAGCCTAACTTTGCCATTGCCATGGCAGATTCAATGCCCCAATAGTGGGAAATGCCCAACATGTGCCACAGAGTCCTTGGTTCCAAATGGGACCCACAAGGCCCTTGGATGCCCAGTCTAGAGAATTTTTCTGTGCACTTAATGTTTGTGATGTTGCAGTGGAACAGACTTCCCCTACTTGCTTCTTTGCCGCATCCTCTTTGGAGGTGTGCTTAAAGTTGAACTTGGCTTTGTCCAACCTTGCCAGAACATGGAGATTCATGATTTTTTGAATAGGTGAACATCACATTTGAGAATGTGTTGTGCAAAAGAGTGAAGGTTTGATTGTTACAATATGTGCAATTCAATGAGAGCTGAGGATTGAAATGAATGATTTTAAAAAGTTGAGAGTTGTGAGTGCAAAAGCTGTGTTGAACTGTTGTGAAATGGTGTAAATATCATGTTTTTGAACCACTCACCATCATTCTCCAACCTAATCAACACTTTCTGCCCCTTCTCTACCAACTCAAGTACTTCTTCTTTAATCTTTGCACCCACACCTCAAGGGTGTCCCTAATTTGAGATGTGGTGAATTCTTCCCATAATTTTTTTAAGTAGTTTGGATTCTCTTGGGATATCCTAATGTCCATGGGCAATGTTGCGGAAGAGACCTTTTTGATCGATACCTTTCTTGTAAAATGGCATTGCTTCGAAAAGCATTTCATAAATAAGGCATCAGAGCAACCAGTAATCCACTGCATGATTGTGGCCTATTATGAAAGGATTGATTAAAAAGTAAGCATTCGTTGCAGAGAAAATAGGACAAATAAAGTAAGCAGGAATAGCATCACCTTTACTGAGAACACTTCGGGAGCTAAATACCATGGCATGCCACAAAACATATACATCTTGTCTGACACGCTCTTGGCTGTCAAATTTAAAATAGAAAGACAAAAGGTTATTCTCAACAAGAATATCTCCATGGGGAAGTTGAAAGGGATACAAACGTTGAGATGCACACCAAATCCCAAGTCCACAATAATGGCATAACCATACTTATCCAACAGTACATTCTCAGGCTTAATGTTGTGGTATACAATGTGTCTGCGATGCATGTAGGTGAGACCTTCTGTAATACCCACTGCATAAAACTTTGCCGCCAATTCAGGAAGGCTCTCGTAAGTTTCCCCACCTTAAATAAGATTAAAAAGTACACCTCCCTGGATTCATGTCAACAACATGTAGATGCAAGGGTCATCTTGAAAGCTTGCAACAAGTTTGCATACGAAAGGATAATCCAATTTTGCCATGACACCACGCTCTCGAGCAGCCATGCTGGTCTGTCGCTGGTCGAGAAGTTCATGCTTTGACTGAATTTTTTATGCATAAGCCACCTTTCCCGCAACCCAAGTCACACACCACACTTGGCCAAATGTACTCACACTGAACAAATAGTGACATTTTAACTTGGCTAATGACTGAGGAGGAAACTCATTGGCCAACACTGAACTCAACCTCTTGGGTCCGGAATATTTCCTTTGTCCAGGTTTGTTGCATCCCAATCAATCAAAATCCAAAATTACGTAGTCAGTACTTGCGAGTGTCAACTATTGCATGGAAGTGTTGAAGAGGTGTTGATATTTCTACAAAGAAGTCATGGAGGACCACAACAACATATGAACACTGTACTTTTGTGAATACCTACCTTTTCACATACTGCACTGTTCAACAGTACAATAACACTAGGCAAAAGGAAGAAATGTGACTTAGCCTGATTTGCAAATCACTTGAAGAATACAGAAAGCATTCGCAGAAGCCTATGCAAATGTCTCATGCTGACCTTTCCTTGTGATATTTGCTCCCACCTTTCCCACCAAACTTCGAATTTTTATCCAGAAACAACAACGTCTCCCCCAAAAAAGTCTCCATTTTTATCACCTTTTCCCGTTTGGAATACTTTTCACATTCCATTTCCAAGAATCCATCATAGACAATGTAAAGCGCTGGTGCTGTGACCAACTCATCTTCCAGGACCACCTCCTTACATCCCTTGAAGGTGACTTTTTCAATGAGGCAGCCCATAGCTTGTATTCAAATTGTTCAAAATCTGAATCTCGAAAAAGAAAAACGCTTTTCAGCAAACGTTGATCTTTTGATAATTGTACGGCATCACCAATGACACGATTCAATTGATCCGTCATCATGGTGAAAACGGTCGACTTTTACAATACTTTCACAGTCTCAATTCAAGCTTGAGGCGCGGATGTCTTCTTTGGCACCAAAGCTTCTTCTCCAAATGCTTTGCCCTGTCCGAGAACGATGCTTTCTCCACCGGTCCAAGGAACTTTGACTATACCCACTGATGCAATGACATAAAGCTGAACGGTTGCATCTCCCTCCCTGTACATAACAGCTCCCCTGGGCACCTCCTTGACATACAAGGCATCCACAATTTGATTAATATAATCTCCATACAAGAACTCCAAATGCTTGACCCACTTCAATGCATTCCTCAAGGTTTCATCCTTCTTCATTCTAGGCAAAGCCAAAATCTGCCGAAACATGGTCTTGTTCAACTGCCACAATTTCACCGGAGCATCCAAACCACTGTCACAATTGGCTGGCAGAGGACAATCACTTAACAAACACAACTCTCCAATACTCTGCCCCAGCCGCTTTTTGATTCTTGTTACCTTCCTCATTTTGTCTTGGGATCGGCAGTCATGTAATCTATGCTCCTCTCTTTAAGAATATAAAAACAGCTCCGGAAGTGTGCACCTCCAAGAGTTTGAAGGCATCAATGATGGAGGTCAGTTCTCATTTTTGCGCTTGCTCCTTGTTGCTTAGGGCGTTGGCAAATATTAAATGTTGTTGTAGGGTGATGGAATGAATTATCCATCAGCGTTGGTTTTGTCAAATTTGGGCAGGATGTAGGCCAAGGTGGCCACCACTGGTGAGGAGTGGATGTTTTGCATGAAGTTTCCACCGACAGAGGAGGAAAAGGCTGCAAGATCATTAGAGTTTTTGGCAAGGAGGAGTGTACCACTGCCCTCCCTGTTACTGTTTCTGCCCTCCCCACTGTCACCACTGTTGCTACGGTCTCTGCTGGCACCACCATGGCAGCTGTTGCTGCTGTCCCTGCTTTCCCAAACGGAACAGCACCAATGCGCTCCACCACAAGAGAAAATTCAAATTCAGACTGGGCATCCCTCCAAAGCTGAGGTTGTGACTGGTAGAATCCAGGTCATGCCCTTTGACCATGGCGATAAACCAGACTCTAATGAGAAGGATGCAAAACTCAGAGTCCAGAACAGCAGTTTAATCTTCATGCTGTGGTAGGGTAGGTATTCTGGAACAGGGGTATGTTTTTTATGTAGAAAATATACCAAGACAGAGGACTTTTCATGACAAATATTAATCCTGTTCATAGTGATGTTCATAACAACTTGGTTTAGATGCCATAACATCTAGTAAGTAAAGAGGTGCTATTTTTAGATATTTTTCACAAAAAATATTTATAGGGATGTGCATAAGGCACTTGTTCATAAGGTTTTTTATAAGGAGACTCCTAAAATTGAAAACCTTTTGACAATCAGAGGTATTTTTTATAAGAATGTTCATAAAA
>JALLPD010001822.1:0-11263 GCA_036940065.1 Cyclotella cf. meneghiniana | reverse complement strand
GACAGAATGAGACCAGTACCCTCCTAGCCCTCCCCGTTGATGTCTGCAAGGCAAAAATGCTCTACTTCAATCAGAATTTGTCTCTGAAGGTGCTGGTTGCCATATCCAAGGGACTGGGGGATGATGAGGGAGCCCCTCTCTTTGTTGAGAGTATTGAGCCCTGGAGCAGATTGAAGGAGTAGGAACAGGACTCCAAGCATACAGACTTAGCAAAGGATGAACATAGAGATGTCTTTGGCACAGTAATATTTCTTGGCACGGTCATCCTCAGAATACCACACCTCTGAACTAACATTCCAAAGTCATACACAATTCTAATTCTCGTTTGTGAATGAAAATAATTGTAGTTATCCTTGTTCCCTCCAGAGGTATTTGGATATGGAGTTGCCATGCAATTTAAATTGATAGGCGCATTCTCACCAAAGAGGACTAGGTTATGAGCTAGTAAACCTAAATCACAATGCCTCTTCAAATCACTCCCCTCAAATGCAACAACATTGGAGGAGGCACCACCACAAGTAGTAGATATTAGATATGTCCAGGAATTTGCACGTACATCATCAACAGCTTGGCAGTTCAATCCAAACTTGTGCTTTCTTCCAGATATGAACTTCTGCTGATCAACTCCTACAGCTTTGGCATCTGCAAAGATTGCTTCAAAATCCAAATGAATATACCATCAATTTCACCTCCACAATCCTTAAACTCTGCCTCATTAACTGCCTTGAAAGTTGCAGCAATACTTTTCTGCTCCTGTTGACTCTCCGGTTGTTTGATATCAAACCCACCTGTTTTGTTTACAGCATCCACAACATACCAAACACTATCAAACAATTCAGAGTGAGATATGCCAAAGCATGAGATGAAATCATAAGATATAAGATGAACCACCGACATAATATCTCAGAGCACAGGCAAGATGAACAGATGTTGTGATCTTCCCATTTGGGGGAAGAGGAGGTGTAGGAATTAAGTTATTGCCTTGAAGGCCACATTGCCTCCAAAACCACTTTCTTCTCCTCTTGGCATGCTTACAATTCTTGGTGGCTTCCTTGATGGACCCTTCAATCTTGTGTTGCAACTTATCGTGGAGATTCCAGAAGGAGCCAGGACATGCTGTGTGTCCGACAAAAGTAGCTTTCCCCAAGGCATTCATAGATTGCCTGAACTGTACACCTCCCATGTAGACGATGGGGCTTACCAAGACACAATCCCTTGTGGTGATGTTTCTGGAGAAGCACTCAGCAGCATGAGCTGCAGCAGCCATGGTGACGAGGTTTTGGGTCCGAAGCCTCTGGTTTTGAAGCAGCATGATGCCTTGGAAGTGGATAATGTGAGCGCTGGGCTAGGCAAAGTGATTTGATGAATGTAAAGAGTTGAAGAGAGAATGGATGTGATGTGATGTTGTCTAGACAGGCACAGTTGATGGATTGTTGACCTCTTGTAGTGCCAAGATGCTAGGGGCTCTATCTGACTATTCTATTGTTTGGATGACCCATGTGACCCCAAGTGAGCTCATGACCAAATAGGGGTGGGACTTCCTATGCTGCTATGACTGTTTTTTCTCTGGTAATGACATTGCCTTAGTAAATATGGCACTAAGGTCAATCATATCCCTTAAATCCTCATCACTGCTTCCTATACTGCTTAGCCCAATTTTCATCTGCCGCCCGAGTTATAGTTGGTGCAGTGAGTGTATGGATCTACCTCTATCTGTTCAAGTAACCAAATAACCAAATATCTGTTACTTCCAAATTGCCTCCAAATCCCTTCCAAATATTCAAATGTGTAATTTTTCTTCCAAACAGAAAAAAATGGAAAAAGTCATCATGTCTGGACACGCTGTTTTTGTCCAAATTACTTTTCTACTCCTTCCTCCACCAAATAACCAAATATCCAAATATATTGCATGAATTTTCAGGCATTAGATGACTGGACCGGATCCACCAGTCAAGGTCATATTATTTTTCTGGACTGGAGGGAGTGTCAGACGTAAAATGTATAATTGCGCCATGTTTTTTGGAGTGTCAGTCATGAAATGTATAATCGTGCCATATTTTTTGGCAGCACTTTGCTGAAATAACCATTAATTTACTGGAAAAGGCAGCTTGGAAGGAATTTGAGGAAAAACAATTACAGCATGAAATTAAGAGATGCTCTTCAAAATCGCACCCAAATTCGTTCCAAATAAAAAATTTGGAATTGGATATTTGAACATTTGAACAGATAGACGAATTACTGCAGGCACCCAGGTGCGATCGCGAAAGTTTGTTTCCGTGGCAGTAGTAACCCTGCTGTATGGTTCAATACCATACCACCACAGAATAATACATATCACCCAATTTATGCACCGACTATCGGGGATGTCGGAGGAAACTCGGGCGTAACATTACCGCTTGTTAGGTCCCACATCACGTCGCTCATTTATTCTTTATCGACGACTACCATGCAAAAGCCCCATGTATCTTCTTGTTTACAATCATCCCACGGTCCTCTCGGAATGATGGGCGTCGAATCCATAATGGAGAGCATACAAAATTGCCACGTATCCATGGAAGAATCGCGACGGCGCCTCATGCCTTTAGTTTCATTGTTGGAGGATGAGGATGGCCATGATGCAAAAGACAATGAAGGAAACCCTACAGCGACTCATCAAGATTATACAAATTGTTATGTAGTGCAAGAGTTTTTAGATTGCATTGAAGCTTCGGTTGCTTCCGTCAACAAGCTCGTCGTGTCCTTGGCTGATTCTGGGTTGATATCCACTCAGAGTAACCACAACCGAAACAATCAGCGAAGCAACATTAGCAATTGCGTACAAAGTGACGGAGAAAGTGACGTTTACCTGCTCATGGCGTTCAATTGCATTGCTAAAGCATGTGAATTTGTTGAAAGCCATTACTTGAAACTCATTGAAGCCGATTCACTTGAGTCCTCCTCGGGTGGTCCATTGGATGATGATCCAGGATCAGGAAGTCACTATGAAAATGAGATTAAAGTACAGCCGTGTATGGCTCGTTTGGCTGAGTTGACATTAAGTCTGATTCATATGCAGACATTGGTTATCCCTGCAAACTTGACCGTGTGTCAGGCAACTGCAAGTCTGAAGCGCACAAAAGACGAAGACAAAGGAACTTCATCAGCATTGGAAGTCATAGAGGCTTATGCTCAATATCAAAGACGATGTCTACGAACACGTGCTAAACCTTCAATAACTTCGCTTGCTGAATTGAGACGGGTGGCAAGTAATCAAAATTGCTTTGTTTCCGACATTTTAGAGCAAGAAAGAGTAAGGCAACAATTAGAAATTGGTTTACACATCAATGATGGACATGAAGGTGAAGAAGAGGGTCTTCCGCCGAGTGGAGGAGGAGGTGGTGGTAATGTGTCTCGTGGGCAGCCTCATGCTCAATCCGTGACCGTGATTCTAGGAGAAGCTTCTAGTTTGATTCAACCATTAGCTGTATGGAGAGATGCTCTACCGTTGCAGCCATCTTGCGAGGAAAATGATTTCAATGATTGCACTCTTGAATCATGGCTTCGAAAATTATGCCAAAATGCCATGGATACACTTGATAATGAGGCACAAACCCTGGCTGTCACTGTGGGCTCTTGGTTTCCAGGAGATCAACGCGGATTGTCATGTCTGGAGCAGTCACCAGGCAATGAACTTTCTCCTGAAAACCTGGACTTGGTCTCAATGGAGGCCGCGCTGGAAGAAATGGCATTTATGTGTCAAGTTCTTTCGAGATATTGTTTGTTTTCTCGGCATACCGTGTTTGGAAAAAGAGCCACCTCGTCTGACTCGAGAGATGGGTCAAAGCTTCACAACTTACTTACAGAACAATCGCTTCACTATTCTACACTGGAAACACGTTTGGCAACGTTGCAATTCAATCAAGCTCTTTCACTTGCATCTCCTCAACTAATTGAGCTTGGTAGGCCGTCCTTGCAAGTGCCGAGTATTGTTGAAGACGCCCATTTTGTGTGTGTTAGAGCAATCGAGCGAGCAGCTGGTACTAGAAGCGAAAGAGCAGTATGGACAGTAGGTCATTGGGTTTGTGAAATTTGGGGATTGGAACAGAATGGAGTGAAGGGTGTCTATCGAGCTTTGGTGGAAGGTGTAGGGTGCAGCGGGGGGCACTCTGCATTGCTACATAGCAAGACAGGACTAGCTTCAAATCCAATCGGTTCTGTACCATCTAAGTCTGGAAGTTCCTTTGCAGCATCGCTATTGGAGGCCGTTGACAGTGATATTGGCACGAATGAAGGGGGACTTGGTGAAACCAGCCCACCCATTTCTGGTGGCATACCGTGGGGTAGGGGAAGCAAGTCTTTCAATGAGCAAAGTTTACAAAGTAAAGTTGATGCAGAGTTATGTGCTTTGAATGGCTTCCATGCCGCAAAAAATGCATGTTTAGAGCTTTCCGGGTTGTTTGCAGACTTGGTGGAAGAAAGACTGGAAGGTGATGATATCGGAAACAGCGGCAATGAGAAGAAATCTTCAATGCTTACCTTCGCTCGGGATGAGCTCGCTTCTCATTCACACTCATACCAAAAACTTTTGCAACAAAGAGTTCGTGCGCTTGTTTTCGATTTATGCGGTGCTGATGATCTCTTTGATTGTGTTGGACATTTATGCCTTCAGAATCTAAGACTATTTATCGAAAGAGAAGTTTACAACTTGGACTCGTCCTCGTTTAGAAGCATGGAGAGTGACGATAGATTGGAGGCTGAGATGATTGGCCCAATTAGGCGATCTCGAATTTTTGAAGAAATTCAGGAAGACAAATGTGATAGCGCAGTGGTGTTACTTGTTGCTGAGGTGAGGCAATTTTGACTGCAGCAAATCTTGCCCATCCTCTATTCACTCGAGCGAAACTCAACTTTCACACAGGCAATGAGCTCAAAATCTGCGGAAATTATTTTACAAGTTTTGTTAAGAGAACAGAAAGAATTCAATGACTGGGGAGCAATGCTTCTCTCGAAACAAGTTCGTGTGCTACAAAATACATATTGCGGCCTCGTTCTAGGTCATGATATTTCATCTGGAAAGAACGTCGAAAATGGTGCTTCTTCAGCTACTGTTAGACAGTCTGGATTATCTGCTATCAACACTGCAAATATCCTTAAACAATTTGAGCGAGTCAACCAAGCAGTATCGCTGCTGCAGTTAGAGAAACCGTCTGATTGGCTCGCGTTTGCTTACAAAGGAGGCGATAGTGATGACAGTAACTTGACAGCTGATGAGATTAAAAGGTTTATGTCTTTGAGAATAGATTTTTCTGAGGAGGCCATTACAAAAGTTTGCTCCCACATAGAGTCTAAGTAAGGCTTGTGTCTTGTTCATCCTGCGCACCAAGCTAATTGTTCGATCGAGAAATAACTGAATTAAATGCGGCCTGGGATACTGTGAACAAAAATGTGATGATTCAGCTATTTAGTTACATTGTACATGAAAAGATGGATGTAGACAATCTTAACACTTACGCGTAACTTTGCCAGTTGACTGCTGCCTTTTCTTGCCCTTTTTCTGCTTCTCTAACAGTTTCTTTTTTCTAGTTACGTCGCCACCGCCTTCACATAATTGTTCAAGAAAAATGGACACAGCGACCAACGTGAAAAGCGAAAATCAAGGGGCAGTATTGTATTGCTCGCGTTTGAGAGGACGTACCTACTGCCTTGCTGCCACCAGTGGTCAAAACATCTTTTCGGTAAGCTCGGATTCTTTCACTGGCAATAATTTTACCATCAGCCTTGGCTTGAATGACAGTCACAAATTGCTGTCTCGGCAAGACTTTCTGCAATTTTTCGCACACAACACGTGCTTCGTTGCTGCTTTTGTCACGATGGCATACAAATGCTAACGGGTCTACTACCTCACTATTTAGGAGAATGTCTACCTTCACAAGATCCGCCTTTTGTAGAGGAGGATCAGCTTCAGAAACATCAAAACTTGCAAATCCTGCAGATAAGGTCTTCAGCTCGTCGTGAAAATCAGTAACAACATCCGCCCATGCTACAAGATCAGAGAGCAAGATCATGAGAAATCCACGTACTAGAAAATATTTGACGGTCGTATTTACTCACGCATGGAGGCCGTGAATATCCAGGTAGTCTCGTCAATCGGTTTCGTTTCGATCTTACAGCCTCTTTTTCGTTTGATCAGCTCAATGATATCGCCAGCGTATTCAAGTGGAGCCAAGATTCTTACGTCCACAACGGGCTCGAGCACCTAAAACTCAAGAAAGAATAGATTCCTGGTGAAAAATAATCCAACTGTTTCTCGTTATACAACTCGAAACAAAAGGTTGTCGCTTACTGAGAATCGTTGCCCCTGCTCTGGCCAGTTAATTAGATCTTCGATCACTTCTTCTTGTGGCAATCCAGGAGCGCGTTTGAAACTTTTTGATTCAATGTACTTAATTGTGTAAGGTACCTTAGGGGGTGTCACAATTGCTTCCATATCAAACTCGTCCAGTAATCGTTGCCTAAATACTTCAACGTGCAAGAGTCCTTGAAAACCAACACGTAAGCCAGGCCCTAGAAAGGCGCCCCCACCACTGTTGGCGGAACCCGCTGTCCGTTGAATCTCAAGTCCCGTGTCATTTAGTGCCAATCGTTCCACCGCAGCTGAAAGCTCGTCAAATCCATCTCCATCCATGGGATGGACCGACGCATAGAGCACTGAGTGCTGACCCAGGAGACCGGATCCAGCAGAAGTTGGGAGCTTAAGATTATTCCCAATGAGTGATGGTATAGACTTCTGCAATGACATGTACGAAGAGGCCTTTGCATCGCGAGGGTCGCGCATTCCTGTAACGACGTATCCCATCGTTCCCCGAGATAAAGAGCCCGTTCTAATACGGTGCGGAGCCACAATTCCTACTTCCTGTATCGAATAATGATCTTTGCCAACTTTGTGTTCATTGCTGTTAAGTGAAGGTTCGATAATGGAAATTCTATCTCCTTCTGAAATTTTGCCAGACAACACTCTTATAAGACAGATAACACCACGGCGAGGTTCAAACCAAGAGTCAATGACTTTAGCACGAAGGATTAAACCATCATCGTCTGGGAGTTGTTCGGGTGAATCGACAGTTTCACATATTTTATCAAGAACCTGCCAACGAGAAAATATGAAATGAGAATGCACCCATCATCTTTCGATGCTCATAGTTTAAAAACTGGACATCGTGAGTCGTGAATTACCTCTTTAATTCCAATTCTATTGCGAGCAGAAGTCTTGATAATTTCATCTGGGTCAAAATTTAACAGTTCTGAAACAGATAATGCCACCTCAAGCGGACGCGCGGATGGAATATCGATTTTGGTCAGGGCTGGCAAAATCTTAACACCTGCCTTCGATTTTGCCTTATCATGTACACTCAATGTCTGGGCTTGGACACCTTGTACTGCGTCAAAGAGCAAAACTGCGCCCTCGATACTGTCTAAAGACTTGGACACTTCCATACCAAAATCAGCATGGCCCGGAGTATCTACCATGTTTAAAAGTATCCATCCATTTTTATTCGTGGCTGAAGAATGACGATAGAGCATCGATGCTGCTGACGCCTTGACTGTGATTCCCCTTTCTCTTTCCACCTTTAGCGTATCGAGAAGTGTGATTTCTTCCTTAGTGTCTTTGGCTGCTATTTTTTCTGGCATTGTTACTTCATCTGAGTCAACTGATGGCGATCTGTCCGAATCCATCGTTATTTTATCACTTCTTCCACGGTGAAGTGCATTCAATTGTCTCTCTTTCCCAAGATTTCCTGTGTATTCGAGTATACGGGAAGCGAGACTTGATTTTCCGTGGTCCTATGATTGTGCACGAATGTTGTTGTAGTCATACGAGCTTGGACAGTAAGTAAAATGTCAAGATACAGTTGTGCACTTACGACGTGAGCGATAATGCAAAAGTTTCTGACGTCCGATAATGGTATTTTATGAATTTCGTCCAAGTGATCAATGATTGATACCAAGTCACTGGCGACTTCGTTTTGGCCGTTGGCGTACTTCGTTCTGTGATCGTCAGTAGAAAAATGGCATTTGTGCAATAAAGAACCGTGTCGATAATTTCGTGAAAGTATGAGTCGTTTGCAGTGATCGCATTCAATTCGGCAATTGATAGCGCCTATGTGAATCTTTTTCGCACGCGAGCCATTAGCGTCGACGCCCCGATCTTGAAGCGAGCGAGAATTCGCCCTGGCGACTGCCATTGGGGCGACAGCCTCAAAATAATGTGATGGCGATTGGCGCCGCAAGAAGCGTTGCGACATAACGATGGACATGACCCTATGTAACAGCTGGAATGTTGTCTGTTGCCGTTGACGACTCGGGAGGTCGCCACTACATTACAGCTGAGGATCCTGTGGTATCGAGTGGTGACTGACTGTTGATTGACAAGGAGATAGTGTTGTACTGTGAATGTATGGTATGGTACCATATATTGTATGGTACCATACTGTACCATACCTCATCTCCTGTTACATTGAGGTTGAGGGTACGATATTCTGCTAGCAGAATAACCATGCGGCGCCTTGGTCGTCGCTAATGACTACGTACCTGTGTAGGTACAATAGGGAGAGGACCACTGGTAGCTTCGGAAGGTCTCTATTTGTCTCTATTAGGTAGAGAAATAAGCTACCATGGTAGTGGAACAATGTCCCTAAATAACTGGGTTATTAGTACAAAGACCATACAAAGTATACCCAGTCCGACCCTACTACACACTAACCTAGCTCGTCACTAGTGTCCATGGATGCTCCGCTGTGGGAGAGAGGGCAAGCACCTTATTAGTGTAGGTATGGGTGGAGTGGAATTATGCCACAAATGCGACTTGGTAGGTAGACCACGAGAGGGAGTGCCCACGAGGAAGGAGAAACAACAACAAAAATAAAAGTAAAAAGAGAGAGATGATCGAGTGACTAGTGAGATAGAGGAGGATAGGATGAGAGATGGCATTAACTAACCAAGTGTGCTACATAGTTAAACAGCCAATGCCGTAAGGGCATCCTCATGGGGTTCCAAATGCCAGAAGTTTGCGATAGAAGGAGGAGGGATGTCGAGAAATGTGTTCGGCAAGTACATGAGGAAAGAGTTGCTTTTCCTATGAAGGCAATTATTGATGAAGGAGTCGGAGAAGCAAGCCCGGTGAAGGAGGTTGGCCGCCATGACCCAAATAGAGAGAGGGCTCCACGGTTTGAGCTGCGGGCTGTGTGGAGGGATCTTGTAAACATGTTGGGCAACTGAGCGGAGGAAGACGGTAACACATGTTCATGTGATTTGCTGGCGGTACCTGGTTCCAGTGGATGAGTATACGGCAACTGGGCGGAGGGCCGGGAGGGCGAGGCAGAGAGCACGCTGAGCTATGCATAGCATGGCCGCCACTGGGCATAGGATAGGATTGGAGGTAAATTTTCCATAAGTAATTGATTGGAAGTTGTCGTTGTTCTTTTGTTGATGATGAAGAATTGTACTGTAGCCCACTGGTCGAGGGAGGGTGTGGCTATGTTTGAGAGCCCTACTCCTGCACTGGTGATGAAAGAGAAGTCCTCAGCAATGAAGGAGATGGCATCAAGACCTGGCCACAGAGGGTCCTTGATCCAAGCGTATCTGGTGTGGTGGTCGTTGCACTACTCGCTTGTGCAAAAGCCATTGTAGCGGCCCAGAAAAATCCAATCGCAGAGGGCGGCAGTGATGAGTCGTCGGTATGAATGAGAACCACAGAGCGGGTGGGGGTACACCCCTTGGTCGGGAGGGTGATGAGAAATAGCATGATAGCTACCCAAGTAAGTAATGAGAATGGCTGCATACTCAAGAACATCAATGTCTATAAGCAAAGCGCTACTATTATCCTTAAGATATTTATGGTACGTTGCTTAATCTGGGGTGGCCAATTGAGGTACCACCAGAACCACAGGTTCGGGGAGAAACCTCCGGCAGCCTGGAGGCTAGAGTCACAGAACGCAGTCACGAGGGGCATATGCTGTATGAGATGGCTAATTGGGCACAAGGTAGGGATGGTTGGGTCATCCAGTGCATCCCTAATGAGGCTGAGCTCTGTCTGGAGGGTGGGGTTGATGTAGTGCCTTGTCATGGCACGGTGAATTGCATGAGCGGAGTCGGCTTGGTAAAAGGAGGAGAGTCTAGCCGCCTGGATGGGGGGAGAGAGGAGGCATGTTTGATTTGCTTCAGTGCAAACCAAAAACTCATGCTAAAGGAAATGAGATGAGAGCAATTTAGCCACAGCACACAGGCCAATGACTGGTACATGTGGAGCATGAGGTGTTTAAGCCATGGAGCAGCAAAGCTGATATGCGCAAGCTGTCCCACAAGAGTTTTGGCCTCGAGAACAGTGAAGCTCTGATGATGGGGTCCCCACGTAGTGGAGAGCTTTTTTGGGGGGGGGGTCAAGGAAGTCCGCTGGTGTGTTGACGGAGAGTCGACGAGTGTCGATGATGTGTCTGAGGATGCAATTCATGAGACCAATGACCATCTCTTCCATTTTGTCAAAAGATATGGGGTCCTGTCGGCAGTTTAGGGCAGACGGACAGAGGAGGAGGAAGACAGCTTTGATGATCGCTGCTGCGGCGTGCTCGATGCGGATGATGTCCAAAAAATTGATGTAGATCCCATCGTCTACGTAGACAGCATGGGGGGGTTGGGGCCAATGATCTGAGAGAGGTAAGGGGTGGGGGCAGGTTTGAGTTGCAGACGGCATGCATGAAGGAGGATACTCTGGCCTTGCTGAGGGAGCGGTCCCAACGCATGCATTGGAGGTATTTGCGATGCTTGTGATGGAGAGTTTTGTCATCAAAGAGGGCAGTAGCCAACTTCTCTAGTACTTGGCAAACAACCTCCCAATTGGCAGGGCAGAAGTCGGAGCCAAATTGTTGACCACAGGAGAGGAATATCTGGTCCACGATGATGTAGGAGAAGGCACCCATGATATCAGGGAAGCTTGGTCTGAAGGAAGGCTGACTTGATGTTGTTTGCATGCAAGATGATGTCGACTGTAGGGGAGTTGGCATGGAGTGTGTAAATTCAAAGTAGGATCTCATCCTTGATGCTTCTGAAGAGACAGGGTTCCTCCAATCCAGAGGGGGTGGATGTCATCATGATGATAGGTGTGGACCATTGTGTATACCAACAAGAGGCAACGAAGATTTGGCGGTCTGTTTTCTCGCTTTCTCTAATATATGCTGAGGGGTGAAGAAGAGATGTGGTATGATCTGGGCAATCCAATGAGGTAGTGGGA
>JALLPD010001821.1:0-11254 GCA_036940065.1 Cyclotella cf. meneghiniana | reverse complement strand
CTCATCCTTGGATTTCTCCTCCTGCTCATTGTCTGAAGAAGATGATGAAACCTCATCTGATTTATCTTCTTGGGTGTCTTAAATTGTCGGGGATTGGGAACCATAGGACTCTTTCTACTGAGCTGTGCAAGAGTTAGGCCCTTGGCTTCATCTTCAGAAAAATCTGATGAAGAAGAGGCAGATGAGGTTCCCTCAATCATGTCTGTTTGGAAGGACCAGAAGAAAAGAGGGTGGGGGAAGATGTGGGCATCAGTGTTAATCTGGGCATCAGCACAAAAAAAAAGCGTGTGACAATCAATGGGGACAAACCAATAAGTACTCAATTTTTATACCACAACGTTTATAGAGCTTTATTTACTTTGATTTGTGACAAAGGGTAAGATTGTATGAAAGGAGTGTGCAGGAAGATGTGGGCGTCAGTGTCAGGATGCGGACGTCAGTGTTAATCTGGGCATCAGTGTAAAAATCACAATGCATGCAACAATCAACAGGAGACAAACCAATTAACAATTCAATTTGTGCATAGTGATGATGATCGGCTTTAGTTGCCTAGATTTGAAGCAAGAGGGTAAGCCTAAACAAATAGAGAGTGTAGGAAGATGTTGGCGTCAGCCTTGAAGATGCAGTAAAGTGCATAAAAACACAATGCATGCAACAATCAACAGAAGGCATACCGAATTAGGAATCAATTTGTGTGCTGCAACAAGAGTAACAATTTGTTATTAGGTTTGTTTGCATGGAATCTGTAGTTATTGGGAAATGGGCTGATGCAGGTGGCAGCAGCAACAATTCTCACGGTAGGGCAGTGCAATGGAAGGAAGAAACTGAGAGAGGGCAGGTATACTGTGAGAAGGAATGTATTGCCACAATCAACCAGTGCATGTGAAATCTGAATGAAGTACAGACAGACAGTGTTTTGGGTACCATTGAGTCTGACAAAAATGTTACTCTTGCTGATTTAGATATTACTATGTCTAAATTGTACCTTTACTGTCAAATTACCTATCAATATTTTTTGAATTACACAGTAATTTTGCAAGAACAGGAATTGACTTCCCTCCAAAAAGTAAAAATTACTGGGTTATCCGCAATTACTGGGGAATTACTGGGTAATTTGCAACCTAGGCCATATCCATGATTTGGTCATTACTTGATGGACATTATGATCATTTTTGAAGAAAAATGGGTATGTTTATGTATTTTAAGTATAGGATACCCTATTGCAACTTTGTTGCTCAAATTACACCATTGCGGTGTGATTTTCTGTGAAGCTTTGCCATTTTTTCTTTATGTCCAAAAAATCAGCTGACATGTTGGCTGACATGTTCCCAACATAACATGTCATGTTCTTCGGCATTATCTGGCTGAAAAAATTGACAATGTGCTAGGGAACATTTTCCTGACATGTTGACATGTCGGTCGCCAACATGTCATTTGGAGGGTCAGGTGACATAACACAATGCCAACATTTCCAACTAAGATTGCTGAATTGTACTAAGAATCAGTCATCAATCTGGACCCATCAACAATATATTAAAAACCAAACATTTGATTCAGTCTTGTCACAAAATTCTATGCCACCGGTAGCTTTCCACTATATAGACAATACATTTGACTTAGTCTTCAGCATATGTTTTTCAAAAGGATGGGATGAGGGGATCAAAGTTAGTGGATTCTTGAGTGCTTTTAACTCTGAGCCATGATGCAGTGTGCTACAAAGCAGAAATCTGTAGACACAAAAATCCTTTGTTTGGGGGATTTGCAAGATGTGTTGAGGATATCAGTGCCATAGTGTGGCAGATAATGTGGGTAGCTCTTACCAGCCATACACACAACAGCCAGACTAACGATCAAAAGAAAAATTTACATTGAGCCAGTTCTGCTTTAAACACAACACTCTTGTGTCTAACACTGGATTCCTTGTTCCTTGCTTGACATAATCTTAGTTACTGGAATGAAATGAAGTAACATATAGGTTGGTTAGTTAAACTTAATATCACAATAGTTAGATAAATAGAGTTAGACATTTTGCCTTCCTCTAAAGTTTGGTAAGTTAGAGTTCACCGCTCTGCCTCCGGAAAAGTTAGATAAGTTAGAGTTTCCATGTTGACTATAGCAAAAGTTATGTAAGTTACAGTTAGCTATTTTGCCTTCAGACAATGTTAGGTAATCTTGAATTAAGGGAAAATTGTCTAACTGTTCCTTAACTGTGAAAGTTTGTGTAATTTTTTCCTTTGTCTGAGTAGCATCGGTGTTAGGATGCAGGCTTGTGTGTAATGATGAAAATATGGGAATGGCATTTTAGATGACAATTTTGATGCATTTCATGCTGCATTACTCAGGTTGAGTGCTTGGTTTTGTTATGATTGACCACTAATTTCTGCAAATCAAAAGGCAGACATTACCAGTACATCTTCACAAAAGATCATATGTAGATCGTATATGTCTGATCTTTGGAAATTTCACTTCAGATGGGCCTCATTACATGTTATTGTCCTTGTATTATCATAGGCAAGCTGTGGTCCTATGTTACATTTATCATATAGTAAAGTCTATGGAAACCCTTATTTGCTAACTGCGACAAGCATATCAAAAGTTTTGTAATAATAGATATAGATGTAGTTCCAGTTCATAATGATGTGGATATATCAAATGAATATACAAAATGATGACAAGATCTACAGTAAATTTATACATTATGATCTTCAAAATTCATGGTAAGATCAAAGGTGATTAACAAGAATTTTTTATATTAATAGCAAAGCTGATGATTTCTTGTCAGAATTGTAAACAAACAAATATAAGGTGTGACAATCCTAAGAAATATTTATCACATTTTCCCATAAACAGACAATTTTTGTCATTGTAGGTCAATTTGTAAAACTTATCAGAAAATGTTTTGAGATGTCAGGCAATGTGAAATTAAACCAAACCAATTGTGTTTGTGTTATTTAATATCTTATTTTAGAAGCCATAATCTACTGCATTTGACCTTATTTGATATATTGCATCACTAAATCTTGTCATAATTTTTCCTTATTTAAGTTGTATGGTGCCCATGTTTGGTTTGTTAGTTCACTGGTTAGAAATTGGAGCATATGGTTTGGCCTTCAGATGATGCCGGAACAACAAGCCATGCAGTCAATGATTTCTCAATCACCACTCTTCTCACCTTTAAACAAACAACACTGTGTAATAGAATAGAAATTACTTGTGTAGGGATAAGGCATGATTATCAATTTATTGTCTAGCAAATTGAATACATAAATCTTGGAACAAGCCATTACTTTCACTAAAACCTCCTGAACAATGAACATGCATCTCCTACTTCACTCAACAACTCTATATTAAACAAAAACACCAGGCAATCATGTTGATGTAAGCAGGAATTCATCATTTTGAAGCACTGACAAAATTGACAATATTACTTGGCATGTCTCACAATTGAATCTTACAAGAGGAGTGCATCAATAGCATCTGATTTCATGCCTCAGGAATAATTGTTGTCACTCCATATTTGAAGCACAACATGAAGCAAGATTAAAATAGAACAGATAGCAAGGCAACAAAGAACCCAACATGTCTACAAAACCCATAGTTTTCCAATATGGAGCATACACAAAAAGAATGCAAAGAATATCATTCTTACACTCAAGGAGGGTGAAAGAAAGAGTTTATATGCCTACAAAGGGGAAGGCAGATGTAAGCAACAATAAAAGACAGGGAGACAAGAGTCAATATATTATGTTCATTTAGATGCTGTGCACCAGTGTAATTAGACATTCAGTAAAGACATATTTAAAGATGATACTTCAACAATATCCCTCCACAATATACCAATCCATAGACAATCAACAACAGGTGATGGAGGCATTAAAGACAATGGCCATGCTAGAGCAGGGAACCTCAAATCAACACAAGGCAAAAGTGGAAAGACATGAGGGAAGTGTGGGAAACAGTCTCTGATCCCATCCCATACACTTATGCCACGATTTTTTTAATCATATTTTATCAGACTTTTTCAAAAAATTGTAGCTGGCTTACAAAAGAATGACTTCACTAATACTCCCAATATTTGAATTCTGTTGCATTGGGTGAAAAGTCTTTCTTGACATTAAGTTAAAATATGAGATATCCTTTGATGATCTCATGCCATGACATGGTATGAATGTCATGTTAAGCATAATGTCATGAATCCACAGTTCCAAAATGAGCACAAAGTATAGATCGTGCTGATTTTTAACTTCACGCCAATTTTGTGAAAATGGCTCAAAGTTCAGTATTGGCAAAATCTTAAGTATGCTCCGATTTTGAATTTTGCACCTGTCTACATAGAAATTTTGTACCCAAGCTTATGGCCCTTTTTGTATACAGTAGGAAGTACATTTTAGGTATCAAAAAGGGCATAGATAAACTGTGGTTTGTTCATAGCTACAACTGATTGCTGTAGGCTACATGTGGATCAGTAGTATGGTACTTGCACGGTATGTACTGAGTTCATGTTGCCAACTACCTTTCTATTTGTAAAGCAATTATATATACTTTACATACTGTGGTCAATAGAACATCTATGTAATCTTTTTAGATTTACTGTAATTTCTGAGAGCTGTGATGTGGACATGCTGCCCCTGGAACAACTACCAGGCCAAGGAATGATCAAGTAAAGGAGCTAGCATTAGCTTTATAACTTTAAAATAATTGCCAATTCTCTAATCATTCATCTCCTTTTTTAAATGCATACCTCAACCATAAGTCATTATGATCATAGCCTGAATGTGGTCACCTCCATTCCCACCTTGATGATGTCCTCCAAGATTTGGCTCTTTCCTCCTCTGCCTCAAAGATGATCGCACTTTGTTTGACTAGCTCTGCTTGAGCAAGTTTCCAGGCTCTACTTATGTGATCCATGAAAGCAATCACAATGATTTTGCAAGTTGCAAAAGCAATTGCAATGATCAGACAAGGTGAAAATGCTTGTGATGATTCCACAAGTCGTAAAAGTGCTTGCAATGTTTCCATGAATCACAAAAGCAATCGCAATTATCCTGTGAGCCAAGAAGCAATCACTATGACACTGATTGCAATTATACTGCAAATTACAAGAGCAATCACAATGGTTCTGCAAAATGCAAATGCAATCTTGATGATGATTCAATCTGCAAAAAGTGATTGTAATGATTCCACAATTTGCAAGAGCCTTTGCAATGATACCACAAATCACAAGAGCAATCACAATGATTCTGCAAATTGCAAAAGAGTTTGCAATGGAAGATCTTTTGAATTGTGAAAACAATCATGATGATACTGCAATACTGCAAGAGTGATCGTGATGGCACTGTGAGTCATGCAAGATGATTGCAAAGCATGTTACTACAAGCTGTGAAGGCAATTGTGATTGTTCTGTGAGTCATACAAGGTGATTGTAAAAGAAGAATAGTGTTGGAAACATGAGTTGTGCAATGCAATTGCAAAGTATGTCTCCACAAATCACAGAAGCATTGTGATGAACACCATGACATTGCAAGAACACGTTGCTGTGGAATCTGCTAGCCATTATGGCTTTGCAAAGAGCAAGTCATAAGATGCAATTGTAAAATATGACTATGTTCAGATTACTGTTTTTGGTTACTGTCCTAAAGAGCAGTAATTAGTAATAAAAAAGCAATTTACTAATTACTCAGTAAGTTACTGGAAATACTGTAACAGTCATTGTCACATCAGTACAAAATGATTCAGTCATTGTGCAACTCCTATCATTCTCATAAGCAGTTTTTGAGACTCCTTTCACTCTCTTGAGTGATTGCTGAATATACATTTACATGTCCTCATTTATTGAGTTTCCAAATGCCAGTAGTATTTAGGGTTCAGGAAGCAATGTTACTGTCTGAACGACAGGACTTAATGAGTACACAGTGATTACTCAGTAGCTTGACAGTATCTGCAACCTAGAAGTATGTTGCAAGTTGCAGTAACAACTGCAAGAGAAAGCTTGTAATTGCAAGAACAGCAGCCATTGCAAAAAACAACATATGTGATGTTACTCACCAACGAATTCAAGTTCAAGAAAAACTGACAATCAAGCTATATTTGACTTTCAGACTTTGAAAGCAGGTTGTCCCAGCATATTATTTATAATTCCTGAGTTGGAAAAATGATGCCGGGGATCCACACAACACACAATAGATTGTTTTTGTTGTGTTCAATTGTGAATGTCTCGAGTTTTATACATACCGATGACAAGCTTTTACATAATCAATGTCCCAAGTGGGATTGACAAATAGTTTTAATTTTGGCAACTGACATTATTTGTCATGATGGGTTTTGAGAAGTGACCTAGGCACACAAGGGAAGAAGAATTGGAGGATGGATCATTGATAATTTAATAATTTTATTATAAACTAACTGGCACCTCTACTTGTTCTACAGTCTTGGCCTGGATGTTACACCAGGAGCAGCATATCCACACCACAGCTCTCTCAGAGCAATGGATGCCAACCTCCAAAAAGGATTACCTTTAACTTTCATTAATCATGCTATGTACAGCACATGCTTCTCGCATACTAGTGGTATTCAATGGGTACTACATTGGATCCAAGATGGAAAAGTAGTTGGTGAAAAGGACCCAGTACATACCTAGTACATACCAAGCTACTGATCCATATGTAGCCTACAGTAATCTACTGTAGCTATGTATGTGCCACACTTGCACAGGCCCTTTTCTGATACCTATGTTATACTTCCTCCTCGATGTTAAAAGGGCCATTAACATGGGTACAATAAGAATAGCTCCCAACCTTTGCACAGCAAACATGGAATATTTGTTTTGCCAACCAAATATTACTTCAAAAAGCTTTACTCAACTCTGGATGGATTGAGAAGTGAAACATGGTTTTACATATTAAGCAAAAAATGTTATCTAGCACAAACAATGTTTGCAGATAAAAAGATACTTTGGCACACTTTCCCACTAGCAACTTACTATCAAGCAAATGACTGTTACATATGGTGTCTAAGGCCCATCATTGTCATGATGGTCATTCCTTTTTCAAACATTTGGCTGAAGATAAGCTATGTTTCTTGTACCACATCACTATCATCAATGGATGGTTGAGATATCTCTTGAAAGGTGTGTTGTCTTCCTTGCATGTCAGTTGTCTCTACAGCTATTGTTACTCACTATGAACCTCTGAGTACCTCAGACAACAACATGTTCTTGAGAGGAAATGCTGATTTATGGTACTTACTGCTATGACTACATGGTACACTGACCCTCTCTAATGGATTTTTTTCCTTTCTCACTCCCTAGACCTGACATCCAATCATGGAAGGGAAGAAAGCATAGCACTTGAGCTATGCTCACAATAATAAAACTAAAAGTAGCAAGAAAACAAACAAAAACAAAAAAAATTGTTTGTACCATTGTTATGCATGTGACATACATGGAGATTCAATAATACACATCTTGCTCTAAATCAAGACAAGATTGCCAAGCACAGTTACAATTAACTGTTGTAACTCTGGCAATTGTGTGCAAAGACATCAATGTGCATGAATCTTCCTCCACAAAATTCTCCCTCAAAAAGGTGATAAATGACCCTGGCCACTGCAATGCATGCCAAACCGATGACCACAATCTTGGAGTTGTTTCCTTGATTTGGTATACTACTTATCATGCCACTGTGTTGTAGTAGGTGCCAGCAACCACTACTGTGACTGTCATTTATTGACAAAAACACATTCAGAGACCTGCATACAACAGTGAAGATCACAAGATGACTCACATCATGCATTAACTGTGAACCTTGAAGACATTTCAAATGCAGGACCTTGCATGCCATTGTGACTATTTGAGTGATAGGTCATATCAAACCTATTTAGGATCCATGTCCAAAGAACAAAGCATTCATGGACAACAAGCTCTGAAGAATGAATGCTTCTGATAAAAGTTGGGAGTAGGAATGTACGGTCCTTCCACACTATTGTCTGCAATGACAAGAATAGTAACCTTATGATTATGCCACATTCTAGGAGATCCAAACATGCTAACAATCACAGAAAGTCTGCCATATTGTTAAACCTTTCCACTTACTCAAGTGAAGACAACTCACATGAAAGAGTTGTAACTGAAGTCTTTTCAAAATTCATATTTCTCCACCTCATCATTTTGAAGAAAGGAAAGGTGGAGTTTTTAGACAATACCCTACTAGTTCAATTCATGGTAGAGCAAGACTCACTATGGAGCGGAAGAGTGTTGTACCCATGATTATAGCCCATTTTTGTATACAGCAGGAAGTGCATTTTAGGTATCAGAAAGGGCCTAGATAAAGTGAGGTATGTACATATCTACAACTGATTGCTGTAGGCTACAAATAGAGTAGTAGCATGGACTTACAAGGTATGTACTGAGTTCATGTTGCCAACACGTTTCGATTTGTAAAGCAATTGTATATACTATACATATCATGGTCAATAGAACATCAATGTAATCTTTAGATATTTGCTGCAATCTCTGAGAGAGCTGTTGTGTTGACATGCTGCCCCTGGGACAACATCCAGACCAAGACAAGAACCAGTAGAGGAGCTAGCAATTAGCTTTTATAAGTTTTAAATTTTTCTCCTATTCTCCAATCATTTATCTCTTTTTTTAAATGCATACTTTGACTGTAGGTCAGGACACTGTACATTTTCTGCAGAACCCTGCAAGGGTGATCCTTTTTTTGAACTTAACACCAATTTTGCAAAATTGGTGAGATGTTTAAAAATGGAGCAAACTTGAGGTTGCACCATTTTTGGACCTCATATTCTTTGGAACTTGGGACAGGGATATTGACTTGGAACTTGACACCATTCTATCATGGACTTTAAGTCACAGTTGCACATCTGAGGTTGCAGTGTTTGGCACCATCTAATTTGTGAATATGTGGCATCACATCAATTAACAATAGCAGTTTAAATTCTAGATTGTCACCTTTACCTGGATTTAACATTTTTAGTCATATTGTTATTTGATTCTATTTAAGTTGGGGAATGTCATTTTCCTACTGAAACTTGAAATTCTAGGATCTATCTAGAAATGAAAAAGACTGTTTCTCTCAATCCAAGGCAGACAACAACAAACAGGACTACAACGAAAAAATCAAACAATACCCACCACTGAGCAGCAAACACTCATCAAATAAGTGGTTTTGTGACTTACCTTGTCAAAGAGGAATCAGTATGAATTGTGATGATGCAGTTGAAATAGTGAAAAAGGGAAGAGAGGAGGTACTCAATACCTTAACATGAATATCTTGATCACTGTTTAATCACAGGGAGGACATTCATGTAGTTCACAGGGAAGTTCATTACTTATACAGCACTACCACTACAAAGGGTTAGACAAAAAACTGGATGGCTTTCTCTGAGCTTTTATCAAGATATCCTTGCTTGATAGTCATGTTGTTTTCAAAATCAACATTAGAATCTAGCCAATCCTCCAATGCCACAGGGTAAGGAAGCATTACCCACACAATGGATGTCAGGAAGGGGACACTAAATATTGTGACAAAGAAAGAAGGGATGATTCACTTTAAAGCTGTTGCTTGCATTGCAGAGATCCAAGCTTTGGTAACTTCAATGGACTGGACAGAGCTGTGTAATAGAAGAAGGTTCAACATCATGTGCATTTGCTGCATTGATTGTTCTTTTGCAGTGATTTGCATTTATCTTATTATGGACGTTAAGCCGCATTGCATCAATAGAACATTTCTATGCACATCCATTTGGGTTATTTGTGTAAGTAACTCCATAATCATTCAAGACTTCCACTTTTTAGTCAAATTTCAGATTACAACATTCGGAATTCTCAAATTTACAAAAACAATCAAGTCATACTTCATGATAGTAAATACTTTATTATTGATTATCTTGTGAAGGAATTTATCATTCTGATGAGGTACATCAGAGCAAGAACAAAATTGTAGAACATTTTAGCTGGAGATTCAAAGGCAAACTGCAATTGTTTGTATTGCATTCAGTGTTTAATCTATTTGATCCCTTCAATCATTTTACTACCATGACAATTTTGTTGATTGAACTTTCAAATTCTAAAGCCAAAAATGTGATGTTGGAGTACATATCAGTGCTTCAAGCATTTTCTATGATTGCTCTTGCCTCCATGGGGGGTGCTACATTCCACTTGTCTACTTCAAATTATGTGGACATCTGGATGATGTGCATCACTCATGTGACAAAAAGGCAGGTGTAAGTAAAATGTCACAATGGAATGTTTCATTGCAGATATTGTGGCCCGGTGTAAAGGCATCTGTGTACATCAAATAATATTTCTGGGGCTGCAATGTTCCAAAAATGGCAGTTGATATTTTGTTAGCAAAAGTATCTGATTTTGGGATGGACACCATCCAATTATGTGGGTTGCTATGCTGGGAAGAAAGGTTTGAACAGAAAACATTGCAAGTCTTGTGCCTCATTGCCAAAACAGGAAATCTTCATTTGTTTCATGCATGGTATAGCATAATTTATGATGTGGTTATAGTAGTTAGTGGATGCAACAAGATGATTTCTCTAAACAAAGAAGGCACTAATGTTGTTGTCATTGACTCAGCATCAAACCACATGAGAGAGAAATGTATGGAAAGGACTGTTTTTCAACAATTTTTACTGCCTATAAAACATTTCCTGATGGATATGTGGTACAATACACAAAAGCACTGAAGTGAATCATTCAACTCAATTGAAAGATGCATGTGACATCATCCTGTGTGATCTTGTGTGATCAATCTAATTTAAGCCTACAGATAAAAGTAAGTTTTAAAACTCTCCTTGCTTACTTTATGTTGATCCCTCACCAATCAATCTAGTCAAGATCCTTGGTGAAAACTTGTAAGCAGAACTTAACCAAACATTGAGAGTAAAAATATGCTTTATGAACAGGAAATGTGTGAGCAATTGCAAAAAATAGTGACATGAGTTGTCAAGATAGACTTTCAGTAAATTAAAGAATATTCCTAGGATCAGATGAGTTTTGGAGAATTCAAAGACAGTAGGAGGATTTCTGGATTATTTGTGCCAGTGGAGATTGTTTTTGCAGTTACAGAGTATTGGTGCAATTGCAGATTTTTAAGTCTTGTAGTCTTCATTTATGAGATTTTGCAGGATTTCCAGAGGATTAGCTCCTTTTTGGATGATTTGCAGAAATTTTGTGCAATTAAGGCAACTTTTCACAATGCAGAATTTGTATAGTTTCAGATTACTT
>JALLPD010001820.1:0-11257 GCA_036940065.1 Cyclotella cf. meneghiniana | reverse complement strand
TTAGGGGAATAGAAAGGTAGACATAAATTTTTATACGATTTTAGGTAGCCACCCAATGATTTCCTTGTTCACCAATTTATACAAATCCATATCGTATAGAGTGGCCAGACCTCCACCATACACTCTTCCTCCAGTTCACCTATAATTGTTCATACAAGCATTGCAATACTATTGCAAAAGGTTGCAATGTCCAATCTAGCTGATTTAGTCGACTCAAATACAAATGACACAAGTGAGGAACTCACCCTCTCTAACGGAATCGGCGCCGACCTATTGCGAAAAGATGGTATTTGGTGTCGATTCAAGTTTCTTAAAAAGCTAGATCTCAACGAGAGCGAACTGTAAGAAATGTTTTCGTTAGCTCTGAAGTGATTTCTATCGACTCGCTCACAAACATCGGCATTTCAACGGCAACTGTTGACCACGAAGCTCTTCTTTGCCTTCGGGCATTGAGGCTTTATCCCCGACCTTGGAAGTACTTTTTCTGAGCGAAAATAACTTCGAAGCATTTCCCGAATGCCTCGGGAAATTACGTAGACTACGCATGCTTTCTTTAAGGGGCAATAGACTGACTGAACTCTCGACATCAAACCTACCCAAGGAATCATTGGTTTGGCTTATCTTGACAAACAATCAGATTTCGCGAATCGATTCCAACGTTGGAGAATTAAAACAACTGAGAAAATTGATGCTCAGTCACAATAAACTATCATCCATTCCCTCTGAATTTGAAGGATGCAAAGATCTTGAATTGGTTAGACTTGCTAACAATGAAATCAAAAGTGATCTCCCGAAGGAATTCTTGACCCTTCCCAAATTAGCTTGGATATCGTTGGCGGGAAACCCGATCGCACATTGTCCCCAAACGAATGAGAAAGAAATTTTGAAGTCTTCTGTCTCGTTTGATGAATCTTCTGTATTGGGGAAAGGAGCGTCGGGGATTGTATACTCGGGAAAATATGCTGGGAAAGATGTTGCTGTCAAAATATTCAAGCAGCAATCAATGGGTTCAGATGGCAATCCCGAAGATGAAGCTGCAATTAATGCTCTTATAGATCATCCTCTTGCTGTGTCTGCTCTTGGGGTGTTTTTATGTGACGAAAATGAAAAACATGAAGGAATGGTATGATATTATCAGCCGTCATTTATGACTTTAGCCCCTTTACCCGGCCCTTATCAGTATTTTTTGCGTTACCTTGACAGGTGATGCAGTTGTTGGATGGAGCCAAAGCCATTGGCAGAGTGCCCAGTTTTGAAACTGTAACGAGAGACGCGGGACCTACCGATGATGCACGTGATTTGGATAGAGAATCAGTGTTGAGCATTGTTTGGAATGTGGCAACAGCCCTTGAGCATGTCCATACAACAGCAGGTGTCTCCAATGGTGATGTTTATCTTCACAATATCTTGATGTGTAAAGGTGGCATAGCCAGAATCAGTGACTGGGGTGCCAGTTTCATTTATGATGGCAATCATGTCTTCGCTGATGTGTTTGAAAGAATCGAGGTGCTTGCGTTTGGACGACTGGTGCAGGATTTATTTGACTGGTATTTGAATTCTGCGTTACCCGACCTGACCGAATCTGTAGTCTACCTCGGGAGATCGAGAGGTGTACCTTTGGAATCAGGCCCATTTTACGACCTGATGCAGTCCATCTTACAGCCAGACCAAATGAAGCGACCATCATTCAAAGACATTAAATCGACGCTCTCTCAGTTACCTGAGTTTGATAAGGCCAGGCTTGCGGCAGACCAGGTTGTTGGCCCCAACATAGCTATGTCATAACTACGAAATACACTTTCTTGTCTTGGTTACTTTTTCCAGCAGCATTTGCGCTCAAGCAATTCTCGGTCGACATATCATGATTGTTACTTTTATAAGTGTAAGACGTGCGTGATCACAACATTTACACAAAATGTTCATTCTAGTTTACCCCCAACTACGAGTTTAAGAGATCATTCAACTCCTTGTCGGCATCACTCAGCATGGCATCAAGTTCAGCAAAGGTATCGTCGTTGTCACCATCAATATTAGAAGACTTAGAGGGAGGCGAATTAAGAATGCTTAGTATGTCGTCATTTCCCATACCAATTTCCTCCATGTCTCGCTTAGCCTCTTCTATAATGTCATCAACATCCTGAAAAGTCTCACTGAGTTTGTCTGATTTTGTTGGTGTTTTGATCTCATTGCTGCCAGAGCTCGACATTGCGGAGACGTTGGGAATCGGCGATTCGTCATCGTCATCGTCTTCGTTCGAAAGGTTATAAGAGGGCTGTTCGAGAATTTCCCCCTGAGGAACGACAGCAGGAGCAGCCTCGTCGCTTGATGTCGACGACTTCTTTGATGCAGGCGGGGACGTTTTGACGAAAGACCCATCAAGAATGCTCGTAGTAAACGACTGATTAAGAAAACGCTTCATGTGCAACATAACTTCTGCATGACGTGGGTCGCCAGCCTGTTCGAACTTTTCTGCAGCTTGTCGATACAAATCCATAATTTCATTTACCTTGTCTACGTTGGGATTGTCAAGCAACTCTGCTTCCTTTCGTTGAATCAAGGCAACCATATTAAGCGCCATTTGAACTGCCCTCTGAGTCGCTGCATTGGTGTGTTTGCCTGAGAGGACATTGTTCGTTTGAGGCAGGGAGCGCAGAGGTTTCAGCAATGGGTATCACTGTCTCGAGAAATCCAAAATGTGCTTACCCTTGACGCCATGGCGTTTGAGAACATTTTGAATGTCTTGGACCGCGAGAGCACTGTCAAGGCACATGTACACAAGCGGATCATCTGTCGCATCTTTGAAAAATAATGAAAGCGATTCTTCCCGCCTAAACTTTAGTTTGGCCATTTTGTCGATATTGATGGAAAATGTCACTTCGTTGACACGTCAAAATATATGAGTGAAGACACCATGAAACACAACTGCTCTGGAAGCTCCCGAACAGACTCACCGGTTCCTGAGCCAATATTTAACCTGTTTGATTTAAACTCAATGATGTATTCTTCTGTAATCATCAAAAATGTTTCCTCCATCACACTCTTCGCAGATTGCGCCAACCGACTGAACATGGAACCAGCAGAGGCGAATGCAGGGCTGGCGGTGGCCTCTTGCGGCTTCTTTTTTTCCGCCGCCTCTGCGATTGCCGCTTCAACGAACTCTGGTCTCCGAATGGCTTTGCATGAGTACATACCGATGCATTGATTCCATGGGTCTTCGGACAAATCAATTTCTTCTCCAATGGCCGGCATTCCTCCTCTGGCCTTTTTCTCCTCCTTTTTCTCCCCCTTCTCTTCCTCCGCGGTATCACCCTGTTTCGACCCGCCTCCGTCCACAAAAGCAGACAAACTCTCACCCACAGCAGAACTAATAGTACCTCTCATTGACTGACTCTTGGCCGCAAGCGAAGATCCAAGCGAGGAACTCTTCGCTGCAATACCCGAACTAAACGACGAAAAGATTGCTCCGACGGCTTTTTTTGTTTCGAGAAGGGACTCCTTAGCTTCGCGTGCTTCGCGGATTAACGCTTTGGATAGAGGGCTTTCATCTTCGTCCTCCACGTCTTCTCTTGGCGAGGGATGGAGTGGTTCCCCCCTCTTGATACATTCACGAATCTTGAGAGCAACATTCGTGACCGCATCGGAGAGATGAATGCTGCAAACAAGAAAAGCTAATGAGTTCGATATTTTGGTTGAACTCAGCTGATAGATTAGATATCATTCAAGGATTCACTCACCTAGGGGTCCAGTCCAGATCAATATCAACTTCATCTCCATTCGAAATGGTCGAGCCTCCCGAAAAGTGGTGAGCTCCGGATTTTAATACGGCGAGGGGCTTTTGAAAGGGATAGAAGGAGGGATGCTTTGCATGCTGGGCGGATCCGTCGGAAGGCTTCCAATACATGGATGCATCCAAAACTAGGATGACGTGTGGATCGGCCATTGCTTCTGGCTTGTATTCGACGGCTTTCCTGGCATTTTGGTTTTCTTCGTTTGCAGCAATGGATTCGGGTAGCTCTTTGACTTCCGTGTCTTGTACGTCAGCATCCGTCTTGTTGTCTTTGACAGCATTCACTTCTACAACTGCAACCGCGATGGGTTTCTCATCTTCATCCCCAGACACGCCCCCTTCATTTTTCTCGCATTTCCCTTTTGCATCACCCCCATCCACATGACCAGCATCTCCCAACTCCAAATCAATTCTAAACTCAATCTTGGCTATACCCCCTTCAATATTCAACGTATGCCCCACAACGGTGATGAACGGGGGCAGCAATTCCATCTTTCTCGAATCATCGTCTGTGGATTCGAGGGCGAGGATTTCGCGCTGCAGTCGCGTTGACCAGATTTCGGCATTGCGATCGGCGTTGGAGCTCATAATCGTTTCACTGCAGGCGAAATTTTATTTCAATTATTATGATGGCTTTCAGTGTGTGAGGTCAAGGAGAAGAGGACACAAAAAATGAGATACAACAATGATTCCTAAGAATACTAAGAATATTAAATAATAATTGTCACTTCGGTCAGCACAAATAGAGCGCACGCAATCTGCATTTAAGACGTATGATACAACCAGAATAATACGAGTCGACAAATTAGCAGCGGCAGCAGCCCTCCTCCAACTCCTACACCACTCCTATGCGCCATCACGGAATTATATCACGAGCCAGCGCAGATGCAGCTAGGATCCTCGGGTGTGGTGATCTTTCGCCAACCCTCTTGCAGGAACTCACGCTCAAACAGTGCCATTGATGTGGCGGGGAGAAGTTCTTGGTGCGAGTCGCGAATAGTAGGTGCAGACGTTGTTCGCGAGAACAAAGACCAAGGCCAGTGACCAGAAACAGAAAAAAAGACTTGCCATTGCGGGTTCACCACCACCCTTGAACCCGCCCGCCCCTTGATAGTCCCCATATAAAAAACTACATACTGCACAGTATAGGTGCCTGACGTAATTCCTAAATGTCCAAATCTGTCCAAATATTCCATTCCAAATTTCCTATTTGGAAAAGATTTGGAACCAATTTGGAAGGGATCCCTTGATTTGGAGCCATATTTGTTTTTAGTCAAAATCGTTCCAAACCCTCCTTTTAGCAAATATATGGATATTTAGGAAATATTTTGATGAAAAATATGGCACGATTATGAATTTTGCATCTCACTCCCACACAAGAGTGTTCACATCTGCCATGAGTCTGCAATGAAGAAAAGACTCACCAAGAAACAGAGGCATCTCCTGAAAGTGTTCCTGCTTATTGCTCATTCTCTACTGTGTCCAAGAATACTATAATAGGATTTGCATACACAAGTACCTGTTGCAAGAAGCCATACTTCTTCCCCATAAGTCTCCATGGTATCAACTAAATATGATGTCAACTGATGGATTGTGGGGATATGTCATCTAATGTTGACCTAAGCCAGTAGTAAGGAGAGTTTTTAAGTGTAGGAAATAGGGAAAGAAAATGTTTTCTGTGTGATTGGAAGTTATTTTTATAAGCTATTGAACTGATTAAAACTGAAGATTGCAAGCAATGGTGTGCAGATGACCAAGAGTAAGTTTTGTGTGGAGAGAGGGGATAAACCTTTTCTAATTTATTCAAAGTAAGGTGTAACTCTCCGAATATTCAATCTTTCAGATATTGTTCTGCATTGAACTCTTATGGTGCCATTCATATGAACTAACGTGAAGGTCCAAGATCACCTTCTATTTGCTTTCAGTTTTTTGGAGAATACCATCTTTTAGCAGCAGTACTTTGTCGCCAAATACAGCTAATGTTCCCCTTCCTGTGTTTCTGTTGTTTGATTTTGTCTGTGTTCCCATATTTTTGATCCGTAAGCAAGGAATGGGACATAAAACAACATGTCTCTTCCAAAAAATGCTGCACCTGGGAAGGTTTTTTATTACTGTGTTACTGTGTGATAGGTAGAGCAAACAACTATGCTGAATGGGTGAGAAAGTCAGCTATGTTACTCTCATTGCCTATGTCATGAATATGTCAGCTGTGCAGACCATCACCACGATTATTTGATGTACTCACTTGAGTATTGCATTTGCTTATGGGTTCTTGACACTTGTTGGCTTATGCTTCAGACCATCTGAATCACAGAGGGTCTCAGAATGATGAAGATAAAGAGTTGGCTACATGGATAATGGCTAAACCAGGTCCTGTTTATTATACTGTGTACTGAGCTGAAAAGCATAATAAAGTATTATCAAGTAGTGGTAGTTAGAAGGATGCAGCAATTTGTTGCTTTTCAAATTTATGAGCTTAATCTACAATGCAAAAGTGAGGATTGATTAGAATCAATGCTCTTGGTGTCACCATATATTATCATGATAGTTACATGATAGTTTGTGTTAGTTATCTTAAGACCATTGACAGGATTTTTATTCATGATGTATTCTGTCAAGGTGTCTAGCTGGGCTTCTTGTCCATGACATATTTATATCAAGTTGTCAGAATAATCTGACTGGGCTTCTGGTTGTCAAGTGATGCACGTGACATGGTGTTAGTGATGAACTGCTCTTTTACCGTTGTTGCTAAACATTAGGTTTTTGATATGGTTCTGGGTATACAATACTCATGTATATTCTTGGCTCATGTCACTTGCCGCCACAAATAGAGGGATTAGGTGTCAATGCAAACACAAAATACTTAATGAGGAAAAAATGCTAATGAGCATTGTACAAAGCATAAGTATTGGTTGGAGAGAGGGGGTAGTGTGACCATTAATCTTTGGCTTATATAAAGTATGGTGACTCTCTGAATGTTTAACCATTTTGATTTTGTTCTGCATTGAACCCTAATTGTACCATTCATATGAACTGATGAGATTGTCCAAGGATCACGTTATACCTGGGTATTGTTTTGCAGAGAATACCATCTTTTTGTAGCAGTAATTTATCACCAGGTTGATAGTTCCACTCAGCATGGCCTTTGTTTTCATGTGCTGTGGAGCGGTCTGTTTGGTGATGCCTATAGTCACCTTTTTTGTCAGTCTACTAGGAAAGGCACATCAAACATCATCTCTCTTCCAAATGTAGCAGAACCTGGTGGGCTCTTAGTACTGTATGATAGGTAGAGCAAGTGACCCATGCAGCATTTGTAATTGTAAGGAAATCTGCCACATCATTTTCGTTATTGTTTCTGCCATATCACTTTCAGCAGTGCATATCATCCCCATGAGTGTTTGATGCACATGCTCAAGTATTGAATTTGCTTGTGGGTTCTAGTCACTGGTCCGCTTATGCTTAAAACCATATGTTACACATAAGGTGTTGATGTGAAGTTTAAATTCACTTCTGTTGTCGTGTATGATATCTTAACTTTGTGGGTATCAACTAAACCAGGTCTTATTAACTGGATTGCCTACTCTTGGTGATGATTCATCAAAGTAGGGCTGTTTATGTTTGTCCATGCCCTTTTGCCTCTCTGTAGCCATGGGAATATTACACTCTATGATTTGCAATACCAGCAAGTCCACAATTCATGCTTTTATATCAACTTGTTGCTGGGTCAATTGTGGTGATGCACATAAAGTCAATTTGTGTCCCATCCTTATCCTTGACAGTATATGGTCCAATAAGGTTTGCACATAATGCCTCCCATGGGTTGGTGATTTCAAGTTTTGCTGGCAGTGTCCCTTCTATTGCTGTCATGGTTTTTCTCCTGGCAACTGTGACACTTTTTGACATGTGATTGAATGATAGTATGCATACCTTTCCAATATATCAACATACAACAAGTTCCCTTAAGACATTTTATTCCCAGATGTTGCAAGTAGTGGTGATACCATGCTACTGCTCAATGTTGTAGATCCTTTGGAATGACAATTTTTCCATCCTTAGAGAGTGATTTTGTATTTTTGACTAGTTGAATGGAATAACCTTCCTTTTCAGCTTTTGGTTTTAGGTCTGGATCTCTATTTGGTGATTCCACTATCTTCTTAGTGGCAAGGATATAGATTGCTTTGTCTTCATTGCAATCAATAAATACTAGGTTCATGGCTTCTTTGTTGTTTGTCATAATTGCACAATTTTCCTTTGGGGTGTAACACCAACATTGAGTAAAGGTCATCCATTTTTTTCCTGTTATCCTTGATGGGACCATAGTCCAATCATGAAGTGGCATCAGCAACTGTGTTCTGGATTCCTTTTAAATACAAATGGTGGGGCCATACTCTTCTGAGAGTAATCTCCAGTAATACACTTGACCAGAGGTCAAACCTAGAGCATCCTGCATGAGATTTTCATGGTCTGTAAAGACCATTATTTGTTGTCCCCATATCATTCCTTCCAACTCTTAAAGCATTTCAACCATAGCTAGTAGCTCTTGTTTGTTTATGCCATATTTTTTGCTGAACCATACTCAGTTTTCTACTGAAGAATGCCTGCAGCCTGTAATTTTGAGTCATCATAGCTCCCAATAGCACTTTGGAGCTGTCTGTAAAATCTCAAAACCCTGATTATAATTTGGGTAGGCTAAGGTAACATCTTTTGCAATGGCTGCCTTTACAAGGCCGAATGCTTGTTGATGAATGTCATCCCAATGCCATTGTTTTTTCTTTATTTTATTAGTCCTTGTGACTTTAGTGTGTCCACATTCACCATTTAAATCAGTTAGTGGGACAATCATTTCAATAAATCTTGCCCATAGATCTCTGTAGTATTGGACAATGCCCAAAAATCTATGGAGTTGCATAACATTATGTGCTGGTGTCAATTCAAAGATTGCCTATACTTTCTTTGGTTGGAGTTTAATAATTTCTTTTGTCAGAATATACCACAGATATTCTGCTTTTATAGCACAGAATGAGGGGTGCATTGACCTTCAAGCCTGCATCTTGCAACCTGATCAGGACCCTCATTAATAATCTAGACGGTCCTTCAGGCTTCCCTTGTAATGCACAATAAGTCATCAAAATAAGTTCTTAGAAACTCTAGGGTTTTGATTAGCTGAGACATCTTTTCTTGGAAGATGTCAGGAGAGCCTGCAATACCAATTGGTTGTTTTAGGTAAGAGTACTTTCCCAATGGAAATATAATGATGCAGTTTTTTAATGTATCCTGGTCCGACCTAATAATATAATAGCCCATATTTAAATCAAGGGTTGTGGCATATGTAAAGCTATCTAGTTCTTGTAGCACTCTGTTGATTTTGGGAGAAAATGTGTTCCTTGCAATCCGTTTATTTAATTATTGAAAATCACTAACAAATCACTTCTTTGTATTATGAATGATGGTGATGCACATTCCGATTCACACTGCCATTTACATACTCCAAAATTACACAAAGCTCCACCTTGTTTTTCTGGTGTCTGCATGTTTCTGGAATTGGGAAAGCTTTGCTGTGATACTGCTTTATTCTTTCTTTTAACTGCAAGGTGATGGGCTCTGTGCCCCACTCACCTTGCATCACATCAAACAACTCCTCAAATTCCATGAAGAAGCTCCAGTAATGCTGTTTTATCTTGGGAGCTCAGATGAGCACAATCGTCTACAACTTTTCTGAGATCAGCATTCTCTTACTTAATCTCTATGATTTAATGATACATTTTGTTGCATCCTGTGTACCCTGTGACTATGTATTCATGGAATTTTTATGCTATTATTTACTTTCTTAGTCTTTTCAATCTTAGTATTTTCTGAAAGCTTATCAGTCTCTCTCATTGACAGTGAGAATTCATCAATTATCATTGTTTTTTCCAAAACTCTAAGACAATTCCTAGCTCTTTCAAAGTATTAGCAAAGGATTAGATCAAACTCTGGCATGTTGTGGTGTTTCTATCATATTCTGCAAAGTCAGGTTGAATAGAATATTCTCTGCTTGCAGAGTACTCACAGAACTTAACTTTGATCTTGCCTCTTCCATTTCTGTGGAAGCCCCCATTAGACTTATGTCAATACTTTGGCACCTGCCTAGCCAAGTAGAGAAAGAGTTTACTTTTTCCTTTTTCTAGGAAATACAGGTCTCCATCTGACCCTGAGTCTAATGGGACTTTTATTTTATTACTGGTGCAAATCTCAATGGTTGCTTGACACCTATGTAGGATTGACTTTCAGTTGCTAGTTGCATGACAACAATAAAAGCTGTTACACCTACTGTGTTGTTCATGCATATTTTGAAGCTTAGTTTGCACCTTTTTTAGTATTTACACTATGTTTCTCTTCTGAGAGGGACCCATTACTTTTATTAACTAATAGGTCCGGTTGGCCTTGATTTTTTGTGTTGAGACTTTTTAAATTTTTGCTCTTATTTGCATCCACATTAATAATTGTACAATTTAAATTTTGATGTACAGGTGGACAGCTTTAATTGATCAGAGGTAAGTAATTTCAACTTTCAGATTTTTCAATTTTCTTAAATTTACCTGATTTTCTGGTGCTGTCCAACTATGACCTCACGAACTATCATGGGAGGCACTGTCTTTTCTGACATTCTAATTTCAAAATTTTGGCTTTTGTTGGCCGTGTTAAATGATGTGCAAAAGGCTGTCTTACATTCTGCATAAATTATCTGCTCAAAATTCATGCCTGTAGTCCCACCTCCTTTTGAATGGGGCATATCAGTACTTAAACTCCTTTCGATCAGAGTACCATCTTTAATTCATTGGTGGCAGACAAGGGTGTTATATGGTGTATACACACACTCCATGCTTTTTGTATAGGATGTAGTATTTTTTAGTTCAGCCCATGTTTAGCTTCTCGGGAATACGAGAGTCAAGAGACTCCATCATTATCATCCATTTGTCTTTTCAGCTTATCATTTCCAAGAGGCATAGTATCCACCTCAATATTCTTTTAAATATTTTCTAGGACCAATAATATTTCCCTAGAGTAATCACCGGAGTTGTATTCTTGGCAAGGTACTGAGTTCATCACTTTGTTGGGCACATGCAAAGAAGATGAGTCACAAAATCCATGTCTTTCAAAGGCAATACTTGCTTTGTAGCTGGGTTTGCCTCGGGGTTGTAAAAATGAAAGGTAATGTCTTGAGGTAGCTATTTAGGTATTCTACTTGGACAAAAATGCCTTATTCGAACCCTCATGGGCTTCTTCAATGTATTTGTTATATTATACTTAAAGACTTCTCCTGTGTTGTGTCTGAACACTTAGAGAACATTGAACATGATACACTAAAGAAAGGCATCCCATGTAGTAGTCCTCTTTTCATTATGTACTGCCCCCTTCAAATCATCCCAGGGGGCCTAAGTGTCAAATTCCGGTCGGAATTCTGCAGAATTCTGATTTCTGTCGGAAATT
>JALLPD010001819.1:0-11257 GCA_036940065.1 Cyclotella cf. meneghiniana | reverse complement strand
TCAGAATTCTGTTTTTGATGTTGGACGGTCTGTCCGGTTGGGTATCCATTTGGTACTAAAACAGGTGATAAGGAAATTAGGTTATACGGTCTTATTTACCTAGTATTTTGTTCTTGTCCATCATCTAACAGATCACTGGAGTGGCTTGTTCCAGGTGTTGACACAATTGCAACAAACAATTGGTGCAGGTGTGGTAAGTACCGCTATGGTTGCGGCAATGCACTGCTGTTGGCAAGGACATCACACGGCTCTGGCATATTGTTGTGTCTGTCAAGAATGGCACCGGACAAACTTGCCACTTGTTTGTTCTTTGTGCCGGGAGAGCACATTTAAATTTTTAATGAAGTAAACTAATTTAGTTTAAATTAAACAAAAGAAACTGATTAACTAGTAAATAATTAAAATGTAATTATGATAACTAATTCTTAGGTTTGGTGGATAGTCGCGTCAGCCGGAGACAGCACCGGATGAACTTGCGGCTTTCCCATCAGCCGCTCCCATGCATCCCAGCCGTCACAGACTGCCGCCAAAGCGACTATTTTCCAGCGGCCACATCAGGAAAAGCTGCTCAAGGAATGTATCCCATCCCCCTTGCAAATCCCTGACCCTCTTCCATCGGAAGTAAATGTGGCAATCGCAGTTGCGGTATGGGAGGTTTGCCATGGATAGCACGATAAAAAGGTGGGTGGTGAGTGGGTGGGAGGCTACAATGCCTCCTACTACCAAAACAAATTGGCGCGAACAATAGGGGGAATTAACAAAATGACAGAAGTATGGTACTATACATCATTATTTTTTTAAATAGATGTTTTCATTTCAGTAGCTGTATTTACCAAAAACACAGTGCAATAGACACACTTTACAGTATCTCAGGATATTTTGTGTTCTATCTCTCCATTTTTTGGTAGTTTTGGTGCTTTGAGGTAGCCTTTACATAAATTACTGTCCCACAATAGTCAACCCCCTCCCTAATCGGACTGATTCTGTTTGCTGCTGTCCCTGCCGTACCATCATCGCTGCAGTCCCATCATCGCTTCTGTCACTGCCATTGCTGCTGCCGTTGCTGCTTCCATCACTACAGCCATTGCTGCTGCCGTCACTGCTACTATTGCTGCGGTCATCCATCATCGCCAAGGCATTACAAGAAGAAGGTTTATTTTGTCTAGATGCATGATTTTGCATCACATCAAATTAATCTTGGCCATACAACATCTTGAGAGCTTCAAACACCCGTGGCTGGATAAAATATGGCATATTGGGATTGTCGAGAGAAAAAAGGTCAAATCTTCTGACTCCTTCCCAGGGAAGTCTTTTGCAATTAAAGATCAATTCCTTGGTGATTTGACTGCTCAGGACTTGTCACGGTTGCTTCTTTTTCAAGTTTAGCCACTTTGAGTAGTTTGCACATGTTGTCTGCATCTCTATTGACAGAGTCAGACTTGTTGAAAGTCTCCATGAAATTTTTGGAGTAAATCCTTCTATATCAATACCACCGGCACCAATGATGATGGTGCCAACAAATTGGCCATGGTGATGGGTTATTTTGTCAATCAAGTTCAATGCATCAGGAAATGATGTCCAGCACCATGAGAGAAAATGCTTCAGACATACATTCTCGTGAAGGTCCCTGCTGTTTTTTTAAGTGGAGGTGGGAAAGTTTGATGCACACTTTCATCAACTGGCCCTATTGATACCGGTATCATAATGGAGGCAGGAGGTGGCGAATGCAGCTAGAATGGAGCTCATTGGGGCAGAGACGGCGGTGCATGGATAACAGTGATGGACTTTCTATTATTTGATGATGTCATGTTACAATGATCGACACGTGTGGATTGATTTATTATGTTGAATTTGTATTGGCATTAACTTTCATGACTTTAATGGTATATGTAGATGATTCTATTTTTTAGTCTTGGGTTGTGGCAACAACTAACAAAAGAAAAGCAGATTTGAATACTTGACTACTTTGAATATCTGTTTGATGTGCCTATGGTCGCACTTCTGTGCAACAAAACAAACCACAGTTGCTGCATATGCATGATGTTTTTTTAGGAAATTACTTGAAATTACATCAAGTTTGGACACCATATAGCCTCTGTGGGACAGGCTTAATGCTTGGCGGATGCTCTGAATGGTTTTACAGTAATCATGTTTCACACAACAAAATTGCATGGGAGAGAATTCCATCGTGTTATCACATGCAGAAAGTCAACAAGAGATATTTTCATTTTGTAAACAGACCTTAATGTAACTACGTCTACTCTAGTGTACCACAAAAGGTTCAACTTGAAGGGAGTCTTCATCTCGACATTTGCGTTGCATATCACGATATGATTTTGGGAGACAGAGTCTTAAAGATTTGTATGCCAGAGTTATTAGATGGCACGGAAGACATTTTCTTATATGAGTGGAAGTGTAACAATGCAATAATGTTTGTAATTTGCATGCCATTCCCAATTAACCTGTACCACCTTAAGTTATCCATTGCTAGCAAGTTTAAATTTCAATATCATATCATATATTATTCAACACCACTTAGAACACTAGTTGTCGAGATCTGGACTAATAATTTTTACTATTTCAAACACACATAGAAGAAAGGAGGCCTCCCTGAGGTCGGCTGATGCTTTAGAATGATTGCTTGCAAAAGTTTTCCTTGAAAAATTTTACCCTTAGTGACTTAGCTCCACCCTTTATGTCCTGATATATCTCATTGTGCCAAATGCCATGGAAAATACTACAGTATGTGCTTGCATTCACTGCACATCATGATTTGATGTTAATGGAGGTTTTGTGAGAATGACGACTGGAGATGGATATTCTGGTGACACATCAACTCAAGAATGCCGGGAAAAAGAAAACATAGGCCTAAAAACATAGGTTGAGATAAAAAATTGAAAACCAAAAACCGTGAACAATTGTGCGGTGGATGGGGCCGCATCTGGTATAGTCCTGGCGAGGAAATTTCCTGTTCTGATTGGTGTTAATACAAGGAATAGCTTGAATAAGGCTTCACCAGTACCTAGCTTCACCAAGTCATGCTTCAACTAACTCATGTGACAAAAAGTGAATTTATGAACACATATTAATGAGGGAAATGTAACTCTACATTGTAGAGTAGTGTCCATGTTTTTCAAATTTGTTAGATGGTTGAATGTAGATTTGTTAGTTGTCAGAGTAGATATCAATAACAAATTTCAAAGTCCCAATTTTGATTCTTCTGCGTCCATGTGTGCATTTCTTAAATTAATTAGTGACCGACCAGTGTGGTGATGAACAGACCACAAGCTACAACTTGTCAATAATACAATGTTTTTTACAGAAAGACTTTGTGGTGCCAATTCAGCACTGTGAATGGGTTGTGAGCAACAATCAAATTTACTTGGTTACTTTGCTGGACCCATAACATAAGAGAAAAAAGTGGGAAAATGACTAACAATTTGTTGCCTGTTGCTAACAAATAGCAAACCATAGACAGTCTAATGAATGAAACAACAAGTACTATGTGGAGATTGGATGATGTCTATGTGTTACAACTGCAATAATTATCTCATTATCCCTGATAGAAAAAGAGCTTTAGCACCAAAGTTACCAAGGCTAAACTGGACTATGATATACCCCAGTGGGATAGGTAAGAGAAGGCCAAAAACTGGTGAAATGAAGGACACAACATGTTGCATTCACACAAATGAAACTCAAAAGAGTGACAAGGATAGGTGAAGTGGAGGTTAAAAGAGGTAGCAAATGATTCATGATAAAAACAACCACTTGAGTAAGAATTGCTATAAATAGTGCAGAGAGTATAAAAGTTTAATTGAAAATTCAGGTTGGTCAATTTGTTACACTCCTGCACAGGGAACTTGAAAAGAGTGACAGGGATAGATGATGTAGAGGGCCAAAGAATGACAAAGAATCCTTCCTCATTATAAACTCATGTACCACATGAGTAAGATGTGTCATAAGTACTAGTACACATGGAGTGCCAAAGATTGAGCAAAAATTTATGAATTGGTCAATTTGTATTGAAGCATTGATGAAGTAGCATTTCATTTTACTGTCATTGGGCTGTTGCGATTGATTTTATGTGGAATGCCTTTGTCTGAGGGCTGCACTATAGTCAATGCTATCTGAAGACTAAAATGTGGGGTGCCTGTTTGTGAGAGCTGTACAATATTCAATGCTTTCTGAGGGCTTAATTGGTATAAATGTGTTCTCATTAGGTTGAATAGCTGTGCTGCATTGAATCAGTGAATTTGCACACAAGGACTATACCCACTTGTTATTTTATGAGATAAGATCACAGTTTTGGGCAGTTATGATTGTGCCATGTGGCGTGTCTATTTTTTGAGGACTGTTCACCATTATCACCAGATGAATGTGTTGCCTCAGTTGAATCTTTAAATCCATTTTTCTCCTCACATCCCCCAAAAGGGATAAATAAGAATTATTAACACACCATAAACATTCCCCTCAATGGATTTTTGGGTTATCTTGGCCCCTTGCTAGCCTCAGATCCTCCTATAAAACTAGAATTAGCTAGAGGATAATGATTAGATGTTAGAGTTTAAACTATCTGTACCATTAAGGAAAACTGATTTTCTAAAATTTTAAAACTGCTGCTGAAAAAAATGGTTGTTCAATATGATTTTTATTACACAGTAGCCATCATGATAGGAATCAGGAGAGACGAGAATTCAACAAATGTAAGTTTATGTTTTTAGTTATCATTCGACTATTCATCCCTCTTCATCATAGCCTTATAGATTCCATCATTTCTGCTCATTTCTTGGTCCTTCTGGGTGGCTGCTAGTCAGGCTTTGCTGATGACTTTTCATCCTCCAAATTAGATATCACAGAAATTAAAGGTGAGTGTTCTTTTTTTTGGCTTCATTCTCAAATCATTTCTTTCCTCCCAATGCATTTTAGTTATGACATTGTTTACCTGGTTCTGTATGGCCTGCTGATGTCTCCCAAGTGCTGTGTCAGCTAAGGTGATTTACTGTGAATTGTGTTTGCCAAATTATTTTATCTGTTGCACTCAATTTGCTGCTACTTGGTGCATCTTCTGACAATCTAGCACTTCCCTCAACTTTCCAGCCATTGTGTCCTTTTTCATCCCACTGAGACCCTTGACATGATAATATGTCAACAAAACTTGCAACTCAGCAGTATTGTAAGTTTGAAATGATTTTGTTTGAACCAAAATTTCTCTTACCTTCCTCTCAACATCCAGCATCATTCCAGCAGTCTCCTTCTTTTTTTGCAGCTGATTGATTTGTGTTTCAACATCCTTCTTTTGTATGGCTGAAAAGTTTCATCGTCTGTCAAATGGCCACCTACTGTTGCATGAAGAGATTTCTGTGAGTTATTGCTTGTTGAATCTTTTCAATTCTCTCTGTCAAATGATTCACTTTCACTGACTTTCTGCTAGCCTTCATTGCCATCATAGCCATTACATAACAAAAAATGAGTCGAGAGATTGTTTGATTCTTGTATACATACCATGGTCATGATTGATACATTGCAATCATTGGCAAATTTTTGTAGACATGCTTGAGTCAATGGGATGACAGGACACAATTTTCACACTGCACAATTTTTCCTTTGAGAAAACCATGTCAAATATGCTGTGCTGAACAACAACATCAGAGACAGGATCTATCTCTTCAAACACAGCAATGCCAATCATCCATGTCAGCAAACTAGTAGTGTTGTTGCCAGTTAACCTAGAGTCTGACAATATCTTTAAATATTTTTGAAGTTCCATCTTCAATGGACCATAGATCCAGTCGATTTCTTGTATAATTGCTGTAGTATTCAGTTCTCTGGGATAATTAGTGAACCCAAGAGTTCCTGCATCTGTCGAAAGTCCTAACTCCTATCTGCCTTGACCACTATCAACTTTGATGGTTGATGATGAATCTCTTAGCTCTGGCATCTTCAGAATCCATGAACAATGGCACAATAGGTTTTAAACAATATTACCTGAATTCTCTCTCATCTTTTTCAATTTTCACCTCTCCAATTCATTGCTAACATCACTTGTCACTCTTTTTCAAAATTAGTTCTTAATTTACCTCTAATTTTATGAAAGAAAGAGCTCATCCCAATGTTCACATGTTAGGTGTCTTCTGATTAAGCTGTCATTGAGAATTGGAAGTTTGGTGGCATTGGTTCTCCAGCAGAAGTACCACTGCTGATCATTGTAGTCACTGTGCTAGTTTTTATTGTAACTATGCCAAGATTGGGCAGAGTGGAAATGTTATCATTTGCCTCCCACATCTGTTATACTTGCTCCAATCCAAACAAGACACGCCTCATCAATGTTTACAATTTTTGCAAGTTGTTCCATAGGTATTACTCTCTTTCCACTGGAATCAACTCCTGACTCCAATAAATCCCTCTCCCAATTGTCAAACCAAGACTTTATAAAAATATTTTGTCCCCTGAAGATGTCATTCCTCGACATTAATGCTTCTTCTACTTGTAAGCTCCAATGGTGTAGACTTCATCAAACAAGACACAAAATGCTTACAGTCTAATACAGTTAAATTCTTGTGTATTTTTCAATTGTTCAGTAGTGATGTCACAATCCTGTCCGTTTAGTGGTTTTATTTGAATGTAGCTCTCACACTACTGTCCGATTGTCTTGACCACATCTTGACCATGTCTTGACAAAGTCTTGACCATGTCTCGACACAAAATATGTCTTGACCGGTGAGAAAGCAATGACCTCATATCAAAAAGTGGTCAACACATGGTCAAGACATGGTCAAGACTCACGACATCAGTTTTTGAATAGCTGAATATCCATATTGATGTTATTTTACAGTTAAATCAGGTGTCACAGCCAGACATATTGAGAATCTTTTGGAATTTGATCAGATTTAGGTTACCCATACTCAATTCATATGCATAGAGTCATTTTCAAATGTGCATAGTATCCATTGCCATTTTTAGTATGCTAGTTATGTGTCGGTTGCACCAAGTCATTCGTCATGGATAAAGTGTATGTATGTTTTATGTAGAATATATAGGGCAAAATTATGATTTGTTATCCAATGGGACTAATCAAATCAATAGCTAGTAACATAAGTAATCACTTTAGTTGTCAGTTGGGAACGATAAAATTAATACCTAAAATATTGAAAATGCATCTATTTATTGTGAACCCTAATTTTTAACCACTTTTATGCTTGAATTGGGGTATGAGCTATTAAAATTTTGTCACCTCATCTGTGCTTCGTCTTTGTGACTGTATGTTGAGCTAATTGGAACTTCAGTTAGCAACCATGACACACTTTTTTGTGCGTAAATTGGCGGTCACAACCGGAACCTGTGCATCCTGCATGCCTTTTTGATAGTTGTTGTTCATACAAGAGAGAGTGCATCCCTGAACACAACATGCCTTATAAAGTGTGTCTTATGCTGTGGCTCCACCTCTGCCTACCAAAAATGATGTGCAACAGCATTGTAGACCCAGGAATATCTCTGCCAGAGTGCTTCCCCTCATTGGCTTGAACCATCTTGGCCTTACCGTATCATCACCCCATTGGCTTGTGTCCCAATAAAAATGCAACAGGCCCTGACCAATGCCCACCATCCCATGCTATTAGTCCCAACTACATTGTATACACCATCAAGAAGGGCCTACGTGCTTCATTCATAGGTGCACCTCCATCTATGTGGAAGCCCTTATCCTCTTTTCTCTGTATCCCACCACCCATCTAGACACATTCTTCCTACAATCAATTTTTTGCCATTCTTTCTCCTCCCCTGCATCCAAATCTTTGTTGGTGAGTAATTTTTGAGATCTTTTGTTTGCCATTACAGCACTTCCCTACCTAAGAAGGGTGAAGGAGAGAAGTGAATTTGCCCAGAAGTGAGGATAGAGTGATGTCTACAAAGATCCCTTTGCCCATTTTGTTGCTCAGGTTGATGATTCTTTGGTTTTCATTACTGAATGAAAGATTTCTTGTTTTGGATTTACAGCAATCCTCTGCATCAACATCCTTTTGGGGGAATATATAGCAATTGTTGGTGTAGTGGACATCAGATTTCTCTGAATTGATGCTTTTGAAGTTTTCTGCCCAGTATGTCATGATTGCCCTCTGTAGTAAAAGTGTGATATTCCTAAATTGTCTATCCCCTTGAGGCGGATTGAGCTGGTGGAATGTCACCTCTTTGTGCTGAGGAATTGCCCTATGGTTGAGGGAGTGTGCATATGAATACACTCTTGACTCCCGTTATGACAGCAGTCGGAACATCTGAGCAATAACACAAAACAGCTCTGCAATTTTCATGATTGGATCAGCATGTAGGGATGTTGGAGTCAGGAAGGAAGCAGCAATCTATTTTTTCCTCTTTGAATGAATCATTTGTTTTGTTTTGAATGGAAATCAATTTCATAAATCCAAATCTCTGTTGGTGCATGGATTTTTATTCAATCTTGTCACACCACAGCTGGAAGAACATAAGAATGATTTGCGATGTAGCTCTTTTGTGTTTTCTACCCAGTATGTACTGATTGTGGTTGAGGAAGAGAGCATGTGAATGCACCTGTGACTCCAATTGTGGCAGCAGTGGAGACATCTGATCAAAAAGACAAAACAGCTCTGCAATTTTCATGATTGGATCTGGATGTCGGGATGGAAGAGTCAGGAGGGAAGCAACAATTTTCTTTCATTTACGCTTTGAATGAATCATTGGTTTTGTTTTGAATGGAAATCAATATCCTATATCAAAATCCCTGTTGATGCATTGATTTTTATTAATTCTTGTCATGCCAGAGTTGGAATGACATGAGATTGATTTGAGCTGTAGCATTTTTGTTTTCTGCCCAGTATGTCTGGATTGCCCTCAATCGCAAAGTTGTGACATTCCAAAAGTGCCTATCCCCTTGAGGCAGATTGAACTGGGGGAATGTCATCTCTTTGTGCTGAGGAATTGCCCTGATGTTGAGGAAGAGATGCACTCTCCACTCCCATTGTGGCAACAGTGGAGATGTCCAAGAAAAAATACAAAACAGCTCCACAATTTTCATGATTGGATCTGGATATAGGAATGTCAGAGTTGGGAGGGAAGCAACAATTCATATTTACTTTTTCCTTGAATAAATCATTTGTTTTGTTTTGGATGGAAATCAATATCCTATATCCAAGTCTCTGTTGGTGAATTGGTGGTTTTGGGTTTAGCAGCGTCTGGTTCTGTGGCTTCTGGTTTGGTGTCCTACAGTTTGGTGTCCTCCAGTTTATTGGCTTCCTGTTTGGTGGCTTTTGTTTTTGACTGTGCTGGTTGGTGGTGTTGGGTTTGGTGGCAGCCAGTTTGTTGGAAGGTTTGTCGGTGGTTGGTTTGGCGGAGGGTTTGTCAGCAGCTGGGTTGTCGGAGGGTTTGTTGGCTTCTGGTTTGGCGGAGGGTTTCCTGACAGCTGATTTGTCTGTGGGTTTGGCCGCAGCTGGTTTGGTGGCGGCTGGTTTGGTGGCAGTGGATTTGGCCACAGCTGGTTTTGCGGCAGCTGTGCTTGGTGGCAGCAGGTTTGGCAGCATCCATTGGGTTCTGGGTTTGATGACAGTGGGTTTCAAGGCAGATTTGGAAGCTGCAGGGTTTGTGTAGCATCATGTTTACCATGCCGATGCTGTTAAACCAGCCAGTGCCACTGATGCTGCAGAACTCAGCACTGCCAAACCCTGCCAAACCCTGCCAAACCCAATGCTTCCAATTCTGATGCCTCGAAACCAGCTGCTGCCAAATTTGCTGCCATCAAACCCACTGCCGCCAAACCAGCTGCTGCTAAACCCGCCACCGCCAAACTGACACCGGAATTGGTTCACAAAACTTTTTAATTGTAGATTAATTTTTGTTGGGTTTTGGGTTTTTGATGGCAGCGGTTTTTGAGGTGGATTTGGATGGTGCAGGGTTTGTGCAGTGTCAGGTTTAACATCCCAATGCTGCTAAGCCTGCCAGTGTCACTGATGCCGCAGAGCCCAGTGCTGCCAAACCCTGCCAAACCTGATGCATCCAAACACGATGCCTCCAACCCAATGCTACCAAGCCAACTGCTACCAAACCTGCCCCCACCAAACCCGCCGCTACCAATCCCACAGCTGCCAAACCAGTTGCTGCTAAACCTGCTGCCGCCAAACCCGACACCCGAATCGGTTAATAAAATTTTTTAATAGTAGATTATTATTATTTTTAAAACTTTAAAAATCTTTGATTTCTACTCCTATTTATTACGTAATTTATACTCCTACTAAATTAATGACCCGCAGCTAGTCAAGCAGTCCATGTCTTTACCGTGTCTTGACGATGACTTGACCATGTCTTGATGGTTTCAGAACAAAAAAATCTAATATTCTCAAAAATTCTTGTCCGGTCAAGACATGTCTTGACATATGCGGGACCTGCTGTATTTTTGCCGGACCATGTCTTGACTGGTCAAGACATGTCTTGACCAAGATTTTTGATTTAGACAATAAAGAATACCACTTTCTCAATTACAAGAAAGCATGTGTTTACTGTAATTCAGTACAATATGTGATAGCACTTGGGGCCTATCATGGTCAAGACATGGTCAAGACATGTCTACTTATGCAATTTTTCTCACTCGGTCAAGACATGGTCAAGACAATTGGACAGTAGTGCAAAATCATTGTATAGATGTCATAGATCAATCAGGGTATGATCCCTGCTGGTCCTTTTTTTGGACTCAGCTCAATTTGATCCATTGTCACTTCATGCTGAATTGTACATCTTGACTCAAACACGAGATTGCTTACCTCAGTTGCTTTAATTTTCTGTTCTATATCTGGCTTTGACTACTTGTTAGCACAGAGATGTTGATCTTTTGTGTACAGATTTGTGGTGGAGCTTCATTTTCAAATCATTGGCATGCTTCTGTTGGGCAGTGGCCAATGTGAGCCTAATCTTCATTGGATTGGGAAGTGTGACAACAACTGGCGGAGTTAGAGTTGACACAGGATGTAGATGAAGATTCACCAAGATTAATTGCATGTAGAGGTGGCACATATGCTCTGCATACTCTCATCAGGAGAGTGTGATCATTACTCTCCTTGAGAGTAAAAGTTGCCACTCTAATTGCCTCTAGAATGCTCAGAATTGTATGGACTACTTTGGCCTTGCACTACGATAGGTAAACAGGAGTATACGCCTGGTATATTGGAAATGACCGCTATATACCAGCTGTATACCAGGAAATGGCTGATAATCTGCTGGGTATTCATAAAATCTGGTATAT
>JALLPD010001818.1:0-11238 GCA_036940065.1 Cyclotella cf. meneghiniana | reverse complement strand
CCTGAGGACTCCTCTGGCTGACCAAAGGAGCAAAGAGAGAGTTTGTTAGTTAAATCATAATTTCATTTAATTTCACTTCTTGATCAACTCCCAGCTTTAGCTTTTAGTCTATGAATTGATGCCCAAACCAACTGTAGGTCAGTTTCAAGTTATCTTGCAGTTAGTCTTAGAAATATTGAATCCTTAGGAATGAATAATTGCTGTGACATGTCATACCATGAATGGCACATGGTTGGTGTGACATTGAACTGAAGGAAAGCAGGTACAAGTCAGTCTTCAGACCTCTTCAACCAGTTGCATGAAAATCTACCAAAATGAATATTGTGTCGTACTGATATAAGAATCAGTACTTTTTTATATATTGGTACATTTAGTACCAATACCTGGAATATGTACTGATACTAAAAAAATACCAAACTGTTGGTTGGTGATTTTATGATTTTGGTACACCTTTCTATAGTATCTGCTATGAAACCAACAAGAAATCAGAAATTGGTACATTTTCATATGTTGGAACTCAAAAGTATTTATACCAAAATCAGATCTTAAGTTGCAGATTCTGACCAGAATTCTGACAGAACTTGTTTCCATTTGAACTAAAGAAGATGCTAAGCTACACAATGGCAAGTCAGTCCTAGAACCGGGGGTACAGAGAGAACAATAATCAAATAATTAAACATACTTTGTGAGCCGGCAGTGTTGGAATTAAGTCTGTCTTGGTATTGGCATCACCTCCTTCATAACACCAAAGAAAGATAAGACTATATTCTTCATAAGAGATTTGGATGACTAGTTAGGAAGTCATACCAATGCCTAAAATCAGTAAGTTTTTGCAAGAACTAGAAGGTTTTACATTTACTACACGTCTTGATCAAAACATGGGTTATCTTACCATTTGATTGGATTCTGATGCATCCAAAATCTATCCCATAATTTTTCCATAGGAGAAGTATTCCTACCTCAGGTTGTGGATGGATTTGCAGATTCATCCAACATTTTTTTGTCAAAAATTTCCAAAGTTACAGTAGTCTTAGAGTTCATAATATTTGGATGATTTGCTATGCATCACCAAGGCAGCCTGGACATTTAGCTTACTCATGTGAATTGAAGGTTATTGCTTAACAGGCCACAAGAAGCAGGCTTGCAAGTCAATACTCCCACATCAAAATTTTGCACTATTGAAATGGAATACCTTGGGTATATCCTCACAATGACAGAAATAAAGCCACAACCGAACAAAGTGCCAGTGATTCTTGCAATTATACTGCCAAAACAAGTAAAAGACCTTGGTATGGTCTATGGTATTGGTCAGTACTATATAGATCTTTGGGCAAGACATAGTAGAATGCTTGTCCAACTCAGCTCATTGGCAGGAGAGTGCAGTCATATCAAAGTGAGCAGGGCCCAAGAAAACAAAGAAATAGGCTTGGTACTTGGATGAGGTACATCAAAAATCATTTGACAATGTAGCCCTGGCTTGCCCAGATCTAACAGTAAATGAAATTGATAGCCCAGAAGGATGATGCAGTCCTGAAGAAATGATACAGGCTCAACAAAAATTCCACTTAAATGGTAGAGGATACTAAATAAGCATGGAAGGATGGCAAGATGGTCATCCCAAAAATTCGTCAGAACCAAGCAGTTAGCTGGAATCAAAACTACAAACAGCATCCTGGACACACCTGCCTTGAAGAAATGTTACATAAAGCAATGTATTTGGAAGGTATGAGACCTAGCATATGGTCACATGTCAAAAACTATTGAACATGTCAAGTTAACAAACAACATGAGCGCAAGTATGCAAAGGTCCCCATAAGCATGTCACCACAAACCCTTATGGGAGGTATTGTACGTATAGGAGGGCGCTTGTGATAATTCATCCAAAAACATAGCCTCCAATGCTCATGAAACTTGGGGATCTTGTTGAGATAGCATTCATTAAGATTCATCTAATTTTCATGTCAAAATTTTGATCAGAACCTGATTTTTTCATGATTTACTCAAAAATTTGGGATCTGGACTAGTGACTGGACTAGTGACTGACTTGGAATGACTGGTTTGTGTACAAGTACATATGTTTTAGGTTCTTCACCTATCTATACACATCATGTTAGTCACATACAATGTGTAAAACACATTTTATCATGTGGCAGAAAAAACTTAATTTTCTCAAGATTTGGAAGTGTGACTAGTGACTGTACTACTGATTGTTTAAGAATCACCATATTGGATACAAATACTAAAGTATTAGAGTTACACACACTTGATACTAACTCAGTCAAAAGTATACATCATAATATGACATTTAAAATCACTATTCAGATTCTGTCTTCAAAAAACAATTTCATAACAAAATCGATGTTGATTCCATATCATCTCACCCTAACTATTTCAAACTAAAATCATCACTTCACCAGTCAACAGATGCACTTCATCTGGATCATCTTACTCAAATGTCATTTCAATTATGTATCCAACCAGTTTGTAAATGACCTCAGGCACTATATTCTCAGGCCCCTGACCTTGTTTGACTTGAATGTTAAGTGCATATTCCCAAACAAGAATCATCTCAGACTAACCCAATCTTGAACTTGAACTAAAGCCAATTGCCAGATATAAAAATGAAACTTGAAAACAATCATGCCAGGCTTGTTTTTTTGACAAGATAATTATTCTCATGCCCCTGATGCTGTGTCCAACAGTTATCTTTTTCATTTTATATCAATTTTTCGGTGTGAAAGATGAAAATGAAGATTGTGTGTAGAACTGAATTGGTGCTTGTCAGTCTAATGCCACAATGTATGAAATTCTGTGACCAAAAAGATTTCGTTTTTAAATGGGCCTGATATATTTTATGTCCAGCTAAACCACAATATTGGAGCAATGGGTACTAAAGGCATGTGAGCCTTGCATTTTTTCATAATAACCAATACACGTATAAACTTGGATCAAGATCAACACTCAACATATCATAATCTCATTTGGTAATAGAAAACTAATGTCTTACTTTCTGAGTTTGAATGACAGTCCAACATTAATATGTCAGTCATGTGTTGTTGTCCTCATTCTTGTGCATGGACAGATGTACGTTTCATCCAAGTCATACAAATTTGACATGTTATCACTTGCAGAATCAAAACATAGTGAGATTATGAAATATTAATTCATTTTGATATTTTAATTAAGAGTTAGTGGCTTTTGCTAAAAATATATAACTCCATCCCATACAAATGAAGTGCGTGATGGTCAATCATTGAAATTCCATCACAGTTTTTTGTTGAAAGATTGTGAAAATCACAAATAATAATTATATGACCCGAAGAACAATTTATTGAGTCACCGCATTTCATGTCAATGGTATGACATCAGCATTTTTTTCACAAAGCTAGAATGTTGCAAGATAACATCCTAATCAAAATATTTTTTCCTGCAATGGCAAAATGTTGCCATATCTTTTCAAAGCCATGTCAACAAGGCAACAGGTCATGAGGTTTGATTGCATATGTTGTGTCAGCACCCAAAGTAAAGTTATCTGAAGCCATCATTTTCCTAGCAACATGCTTTTACATTAGACCAAGCTGACAGAATTGCTCTTGTTGTATCATTCTCAATTTAGAACAAGGACATCCTTGAGCATAGGTTACTCCAACATAGTTGGGTTGTTACACAAACATGTGTACTATTAAAGTTTCTACAACAGAAAATTCAAATATGTTGTCAAATAACATTTCCTAATATTTATCCAATCAACATTGAATGAAAAAAGTCATACTACACTTGCCCACAATTTGAAAGAGCACAACAATCAACATAATCATGATTACCAATTGAAAATGTTTATAACTCAGGTAGTATTCAAAAATGATCTCTTACTTTGGCTAGAAACAAACACAAAATTGCTATGATAACCACTTTGCCACATGTAATGTTGTTATTGTTTTATAAACAGATGCAAATTGTTAGTTATGACCTGCATTATGATGTCATAAACATCGGTGAAATTAGTGAGTTTGATTGTTGCTTGTTGTGTTCTTGAAAGTACTGTCACATCCAAGTAACTCCATTTATCTTCTTCATCTTGTTGAAAAATTATTCTCGTCCACTCTTTGTCCATCATTTTTTGCATTAAAGATTTGACAGCAACAAAGAAGAAACCTTAACCTAGAGCTTCCCCAAGCACATCACCTTAATTCTCTTACTTTCTCATCCTCTCCACTTTCTGTTATTCCAATTCACGATCCACCAACTTTCTTTCTCAACCAATATTTGTTATTGTGTGGTGTGTATGAATCTAGATATTTCTGTTCAATCATCTTTTGACATTGTAGGCAAATTTTGACAATAACAGTTATTTGTTGAAAATTATCTTGATTATATCATTCTTTATATTTAGTCACCAGTTAGTACAGGAGGTAATTCATTTTAAATTTCAATTAGCTAAACTCTGATAAATTTATTGCAACATGAGTTTATTTAATGAGAGGAAAAGTGGACATAAAAATAGATCATAGTTTGGATCTGCATGTTTGTATGTTCAAATAATATTGAAAACATACAAATGACTTCTAAAATAACTTTGTCTTGTCTTGATATTTGTTGACACCAAAAATATGATCTGTCATTTTCAACAATGTTGAACGCAGATTGCTGAGATTTCTGGGCAAAAGGTTTTATGCATTTAACCAACTCCCTGCCCCCTACTTAGTCATACATCCTTCCTTCTTTGCTGGTTAACAATCAGGAAGTCATCCACCTGCATTCATAGGCCAGTTTCTCTCTCCAGATGCCTAAATTTCCCTATCTTTTTCAGTTGATTGTTAGCTGCATTGGGATAGATGGCACCAAAAGGTGAGTGCTTAGAGACATTTCTCTGCAAAAATATTGAAACTAAGATGAACTCATCAAATACACTCCCAGTCTCTTATCTTCAATCGAGGTAGAGAGAGAGAGTGAGAGAAACATTGGCAGGGTCAAAAATAACCCCCCTCTTTTCCCAATACATCCAACTTTGTAGATATATGCTCTTCATGAATGTGGGTGAAAATAGGTGATTTTGAAAGAAGGTGGTTCCTGGGTGATTAGAGGGTCAGGGCACTTAGCCTTGGCAATATGAAGGAGTGGTGCACCACTGGAATCATTCAAATGATGCTATTTGGTATGATAGTTTTAACTGGGTTTGGTGATCCAGTTGTCGGCATGGTTGTGAGCATTTTGTTCTGTGTGATTCTTGCTCTGCAGCGATAAGGAGTAACATAAAAATGGGTGATGTAGTTGCATTTCTTAATGTTTTCCCTATGAGACTGCATCATGAAAATTGCTAACAACTTTTTGTGGGGACAACGTTTGAGAATCAAATGTTGAGTTTTGGGGGGATTGATTGTACACCTCAAGTTCACAAACATCATAAGCACAAGGATGGTAAGCTACCTCCTTAGCTTGTTATCACAAAGCCTTGGGAGGCATTGTGTGTAATGTGTAGACTTTATTAGGTCATACCTCCTCACATGTAAAAATAGGACAGAGATTGACTTCATGTGTCTTGATATGGTATATCCAGCTTTGAGCTGGTTTGAAGTAGTAGAACTTCTGGTAGCTACAGATGTAGTTATTCGCACGGGTACAAAGAGACAAAGATAAAGGGGCACTAAGACTCATAAAATGACTAAGATACCATACTATGACAAATCATCTGCAATGATTATTAACCTAGTGAATAAGACCTGGTTAAGCTGTTATTAATATTTTCAGGACATTACTTGTGACAACGGAGACAAATTTTACCTTTACTTTAAATCCCTTTGTGAATCATTTGTGATCAAGCCTAAGTCAAGCAGTGTCAAGAACCCCCAAGTGAATGTTATACTGGAGTGAGTGCATCAAGTTATCAACATAATGCTTCAAACTGCTGAACTAGACATTGGCAACTCAGTAGAAACTAGTGATATGGATGCATTCCTGCCAGAGTTCTGAATACTGCCACTTGTGCAGCAATATTTGGTTTGGACATATTGTACAAAATACCCTTCCTTTCTGACTGAAATATGATAGGAGAACATAGGCAGTGTCAAACTGAATTCAACACACAGGGGGAACATCATTCGCACCATGATTGGGGTTACAAAGTTGGTGATCTCTTAGAAAAAATGGTTTCCTCCACAAATCAAAAAGTGATCTTTGTACTATCACATCAGTTCATACACATGAGACAAACAAGGTTCAAGCAGAACAAAATAAGAATGGTTGTTAAGTTGCAGATTACTGTCAAGTAACTGAGTAATGACTGCTTACTCAGTAAATCACTGCATCTCTGGCAGTAATGGTGGTTACTGACTTCTTTGATATTACTGTGTTTTAAAAAGTAATTAGACAAGAGTTTGTAAAGGTAGATTGAGTAACATCATGATGTAGCACAGTAATGGGTTGATTTAGAAAAAGTAACCTTTGCAGACCCTTCCATCAAAACATACAATAATGCCACTGATGCCACCAAACCCAATGCCACCAAACCTGACACCACTCTAAGATGTACATTAGAAAACACAAAAAATCATCCATTGTGGCTCCACACTGCCATTAACAATATCATCACTGCAACCATATCCGACACTTTCCCAACCTCTGTCTTTGCCATCACTGACTCCATGACCACCCCCTAATTCATGTGACCCTGCCCCCGTGCAACCCATGATTGCAACCCCATCAATGACACTGCCTATGATGTTGCCTCCTAAGATGGTGTAGCCTGGTGCTGCTTATGATAGTGTCACCTTTGATGGTGCCGCCCTGCCTACCATAGCACCGCTACCATGGTGCTGCCTAAGAAAATGCTGCATAAGACAATGCGGCCCATCTTGGTGGTGCCAATGATGGCACCATCAACAATGGTGCAGCATTTGATTGTGCCTCAAAAGACAGTGTCTTCTCCATGCCTCCTTCAGCAACTGCAGCTGTTGCTCCTCCTCCAACCGACACTACACCATAAAGGGACAAAATAAAGAGAGGTATCTTTTTGAGGGAACACAAAAAAGGACAGATTTGTCTTTATGTGCTCATTTCCCCTTCCCTGCTTTCATAACTTAAAACCAATTGCTCGTCCTTCTGTTTCTTATCCTTGTCACCAACTGGAAAGTTTTTCTACTTGCCTTTTTTACCATTTATAATTTCCAAAACATAAGCTTTCACTTTAAGTTTATTCCTTTCTCATTTTGCAGTGCTCTGTATGGGGGGCAATGACATAACAAACCATTTCACAATAATTTCTGCACATGGTGGGTGGATCTGCACTTGGGGGTTGGATCTGCACTTGGGGGTGGGACCTACGCTTTGGGATGGAATCTCTGTTTTGATTTTGTTATGGATTTTGTATAGCTCTATGTTATCCTCATCCAGTTTTTGTTCTCTAAACGAGTGGTGTGATGTCTCACTTATTGCCTTGTTGATTGAAAGATAAATTGTTAGTTGTACTAGTTTGTCATAGCAATCAAAGTAAACATAAAAACTGACCCTAATCTATTTAATTGAAAACATATGTGAGCACTGAATTAATTTATTTTGTTTCTAGCTGTCTACTAGTTGATGTCACTAGCTGTCATCTAGAAAAAATTGTCAATGAAGTCACATCAGACAGTAACCTGACAGTAATCTAGACAAGTTACTGTTTATGTCTTAAATGGACAGTAAGTTACTGTATATGCAATTGGTAGGAGTCACAGTAGGAGTCACATCTGATGTGACAGTCACATTTACAGATTTTTTAGTAACTTACTGAGTAACCACAAGTTACTTCTTTGGTTACTGATTACTGAAAGTCACAAAAGTAATCAAAAATGTTATATGCAACTTAGAATGATTGGACATTAGGAGTGTCATATCTTTATTCAAGAATCTTGTTAATGCTGTTTTTTATGTGATATTGCACTCTCCCATACAAACACTTATGATTAAATACACCATTCACATAATTTTTAGTTCATCACAATCATCATATAATTGGTGTGGATAACTTTTTACCTGATAAAGATTGTTTTCAATACAGCTGCCCCGATCCTCCATTTATGCAAGCAAGAGACATAGGCCAAGAATCTGCCTTGTTCAGTACACATATGTACTAAAATTAAAAGTGTCTTTCACCTAATGTATAGAGGTAAAAGTTCCAAGATTCTTTGTGAAGACAAAAGATTCAGAGAAAATCCAGAAAAGGATCCATATCTTTTGATCTTTCTTACAGAGAACACCCCAGTAGAGAACACCCCTAACAGAAGTGTACAACATCCCAACTCTGTGCAAAACCTAAATGGTTTTGTTTTACAATGTAAGGGATTGAATCGCCCTTCATTCTCACTGATAACATTTTGTTCATATGGATGTTCATAAGGAAATTTCCATTTGAACAAACTTGGTTGAATTTTAATGTGCTCTTTGTTCATAAGACATTTTTAATACCTATGTAGCTTTATTTGCAATGTTTTTATCATTCTACAATGATTCTCTTATGACCATCCTTAAGCAGATATCCACACTTTTTTGCTTTTAATTATGAACAAAATTTTAATAACAATACCTTATGAATGGCTTATGAACAAAGCTTTTGAACACCATCCATTGAAATTCAAGAAACAATGGTATGAGTACATTTGAGAACTCCTCTGCTCCAGAATCATTAAAAATACCCCTAAATCAACTAGAAAGCAAAGTTCTCAAAACCTATTAAGGTGAATTTATGTCTGCAAAAGTCTATCTAATGAGATATCTTTGATCAAAGGAATACTAATAATAAAGAACTCACAAGGTGCCTGCTGTTATTCATCTTTTCATCCAAATGCCCCAAAACAAAATATTTGGTTTACCCAAAACCCCTTTTATTGGAGTGGATCAATCTTCAACCCCTTGATGTGAATTGCCAAAATAATATTTAAATACCATTATTGAGAGTGCTCTATCTCATCAGACAAATTTGGTCAAAAAACAATGACAGCATAACCTAAATCAAATTTGAGATTTGGTTATTGCTTGGGCAAAAATTCAAACTACAGCAGGCATCCATTAACACTGGAAAATGGATGAAAAATAATCTCAATCAATTGTCCAACATTCATACAGTCACTAGTTGAATAGTTTGATTTGTAATGCCCCTATGGGGTGTTGTGGTTATTACAAACAGCTTTCAGTTTCAAAAGACAAAAGGCATAAAGACACTAGGATTATCCGTTCGGATTCAAAGTTTGCGGGGACACTGATGACTCTTCAATGGGAAAGGTAAAAGTGATAAGTGGAAAAAGAAGAGAGATACAAACATGGCAGTTCATCTCATCATTTACATGAGAGCAAAGAGAGGGTGGAGGATAGAAAAAATCATAAATTTCCAAGGACAATAGAATGGGGATCTGTCTGATTTGTTATAAGATCTTAACCAATGATCCAACAGGAGACTAATCTGATGATTCATTTATTCAACACTGCTTTGGTTGCTGTTTATAATACGAACAGCTTTCCGTAAGATGAAAGGAATGAATACACCATTATAGTCACCGATTGAAATCAAATGTTTGATCAATAACAGTAGAGGATATCATTGATGATTACCACACGACAAGGGTATGATGGCATGCAGGAAAGACAAGGAGGACCGTCATTCTTCCTGTGAAATGATTAACCAATTTATCCATTTCATATTACTCCTTGTCCATCAATGCACTATTAAAATGATCAAATTGACTGCCACTTGCAAAAATACAACAACAGTTGGTCCATTCAATGGCTGGTATTGCAAAACACTCAGGAAGACCATGATTTGTTGAGCTGGGTACAAGCCACAACTATGCTCCATGCTTCCAACTCAAAGAATTGTGTGCAGGTGAGCTACTTACTTCAAGGTTCAAGGAGAAAACTTGGAAAATTTTAAAGTATTCAAGGTTTAAGCATCTTCTCAGTGCTTTTCTATGTCTCTTATTGAAACAATATGCCTTGAGAAGTACTCAAATGATTCAAACTGTCCTCCGCTGTTGCCACACCAACAACCCACAGTGCCGCAGTGGGAATGCTAGTGCTGAACCTGAAAATGGGAGGGTTGGTGCCAAAATAGTGATGGAGAAGGCCATGGTGGGGGAGGTGTTACCAAGTTGTCTGGGATTGCAGCAACCATCAAATTGGGATACACCTGAACATCTACCTTGGTCTGCATCCTTCCCCACCTTTACAAATTTTATTTGATCTTTTGCCCCATGCCCTCCTAAAACCACCAATACCAGCATCACTGCATTGCCAGTCTCTTTCTCCAGTGTGGTCATTTTGATTGATCTGACAGCAGCCGTGAATCCAGCAACAAACCAAATGGTACTATTTGTAGTCAAAGGATTTGAATGGTCCTAAGGGCATGTTGCTTTGCCAACACCACCAGGGTTTTGCCATCTGCATGTCTGTTTGGTATACAAAACTCCAACACTGGCACAAAAAATGTCTCTGTTAAAAGTTGCAGTTTTGTTATAGGGAGAGGAGAGGGGGGAGGTGACTGTGGGAGCGAGTTGGCACAAGGGCAAAGGGGACCTGCAATATGGTATGTATAAATGAACTAGGTGAAGTAGGATGGAGGGATAGGCCTGGAGAGACATTCAGACACAAACCAACAAATTTTCAGGTATAATATAAGAAAACCTAGAACAATATACAAGAACAATTGTAATAAATATATAACCCTCTTATGTGGGAAGGCCTTATTGAATGGTAGATAAACATATTCATAAGAACGTTCATAAAGGATTGATTTTGAGATAACATGAACTTTATTCATAAGGGTTTTATAAGGAGACTCCTGCCAACATGAAACTTTTGAGAAACAGAGTTATTTTTTATCAGGATTGTTCACAAGGCCTCATTATGAACATATGAAAAAAATGTTAGCAGTGCTTTGTTTCATCATTGTAATCAATAAATAATAAGCTCACAATGTATCAATCAACAATGAAATACAATCACTTACTTACAAAAGCAAATTTAATATTTTTTATCTCCAAAAGGCTTAGGTCAGTCTGTCCATTAGGATGTCAATATCTTCACATCTGTACCCATATGTCTGACTTACTCACACATTATCTGTGTACTTTATCAATGATTTCTGGTTTGATTTTACACAGTGGCATGTTAGTGCAGCTTTTGAATTAGTGGTACTGATATGAGCCGTTTCGTAGAAAAAAGATTAAGTAGATAAGGCTAAGTAAATGAGTTACTTCAGTGATGAAAAAG
>JALLPD010001817.1:0-11259 GCA_036940065.1 Cyclotella cf. meneghiniana | reverse complement strand
ATCTTTACGGGTAAGATTTGTCTTATAATTTTTATCATGTAGAAAGCTAGACCTTTACCGTTACTGGTAAGATATGGGTAGTATTCCTGGTAACACAAATTCTGTAAATTGTCTGAGTCTATAACATCTCTTGCATGGCCTCTTTTTCGACCAAAACTGTGGGTCAAAAAGTGTACCCATTCTTCTTCTCGTATGGGCCTGCGATTTGACGAAATTGGTCGCGGCGTCTTGTAAATGCAATCGCGATGAACTGCAGGAAATGCGAGTCGTGAGAGCGACTTCAACAACCTTCTGCCAATTGTGGAGAAAACGATTGCTATGATCCCTGTGAGCCGCCAAGAATGACTGTGATGCTGCGCTTGCAAAAAGCGAGTCCTATAAAAATCGCAGAAAATGATATGTACTAACTTGAGTTTCAAAAAACTCGGTCTAATTTTTTTAAGCCGAGAAGCTTATGGATGAGCTTATGGCCTCCATAGGAGGAAAAAGCTGTCCATAAGACCGATCCATTACATTGTGGTACTCATAGCCCATTTTTTACGGATATAAGGAGGCTACAAAATCGTGATTTCATCCATAAGAAAGCTTCGCGGGACTGAATTTCTTACAGACTACGGATAGAAGGTTACAAAATGACAGCCTAACAGAGCGTGTACAATATCAAGTACACGATTGTGTACGGCTACTATGTACAATACAACACCATAAGTGCTTTCGAGGGGCTTATCCAAAAGAGATATCTTCGGTAGGTATTGTGTTGTGATACATAACAATGCGAACTGTACGATACCATATACACTGAAATCCTCATTTTTTAAGCCAAATATTCCCAGTTTGAGATGTCATCAGCTCAGGAAGCTAGATAGTGTGGTTGTCAAATTGTTGTCATCATCAAGTATCTGGACTTCAACTAAGCAAAAAACACAACAATGCTCGCGACGGCGTCTCTCATCACGATTATTCTGTCCGTAACCTCCTCAGTCTCCTCAGCGGCCGGCTTCCCAGGCTGCCATCCAACATGGCAACGTGACACCTCTTACCTCCCGTCCTCTCTCGTCTCACTGTCCACCCTAATAAACTCAACACTACACACCTACAAAACGTACAATTACCAATGCAAAGAAGATCCATTGAACCGATTCTGTGGCCAGGTGGGCTTTCAGCCTGGTCTTAACGGAATCGATGGTGCATGGACTTTAGTATGGCTAAATGTCGGAGAGTGCGAGGGCAACGTGGCGCTGTCTCCCCCTACCACTGCTCCAACTCGACCACTTTGGAGCGGGGCGGGCTGTCCGGATTCATTCAAGATGGATATGACGTATGCGGAGGGTGATCTTGTGCAGGTGAAAGGCGAAGTGTATCGGTGCAAGCCCTTTCCGTACAGTGGATACTGTGGTCAGAGGGGATATGAGCCTGCCACGGGCACGGCATGGAAAGATGCATGGACGTTGCTGGGTTCCTGCAGGGGCACCATGGCTCCCACTTCCAGTCCTAATTATGATTTGCCCGTCTTCGGAGGATGTCCCGAAAAATATTCTGAGAGTGCAGTGTACGAGGGTGGAGACAAAGTATCGCATAATGGCTTGGTATACAAGTGTCGTGCGTATCCCTACTCTGCTTGGTGTTCTCATGACAGCTATGCCCCATCCACCGAGAATGGGAAGGATGCCTGGGAGGTGTTGGGTACTTGTCAGGGTAGCATGAGTCCTACGGGAAGTCCAGTGTTTGATGTGTTGATAGATGTTGATGGGTGTCCTGAAAAGTACGTCGAAGGAAAGGGATACGAAGCAAGTGATAGGGTAACCTTGTTTTTGGAGGCCGGCAGAGGAATAGTTTATCGGTGTGCTGATAATTGGCGTAAGTCATAAAGTTTTTGTCGTGATTTCATTTGTTGTCTGTATTACGTTGATCGTTTGGAGCTTGGAGCTGTTGTCTATGAGGCACACCTCCACTGGGGCATATTGAGAAGTGCAACTAGCATGGTCGCATGTCGGATCTTGTACCTTCAGATGCCGTCTTCATTGGATATCTTTGTCCACAGGTTTGCCAAGAGACAACATGAGTGTTTTCAAGACTTCTCAGACTGCTTCTTTTCAAATTGAAGTCTATTCGCTGAGATTTGACTTCAGTTTTGTTCGATTGATCTCTCGCCTTTACTTTTTTGTTTGAATTGACAGGGTCTTGTCTGCGTTGGGATCTGAATTACCAGAACTTTTTCGCAGCTTACAAAGCGCCGTTGTTGAGGTCGAATGTATGACGCAGTGAACTTGACTAATGATGCATTTCCATCTTCAACCATGTGTCGCCTCCTCTCAGCTGAATCCGGATACTGCAGCCTAATACCGCCAGGCCACGCCTCCAAACTGGGATGGACACTCCAAGGTTCCTGCTCGGGAACAATTGCGCCCACCAGCTCTCCCGTCTTTGTCTCTCTCCCTGATACCTCGGGATGTCCTGAAAAATACTCTGCGTCAATGCAGTATTACTCTGGTGATCGTGTTTCAGTCTATCTCGATTCGGAACGTGCCGTCGTTTGGGAATGTAAGCAATACCCCAATGGGCCGTATTGCAATCAGTACCCTCCAAATGACGACAGTCGACTGGGATGGAGTAAAGTAGGTTCCTGCACCGGAACCATGTCACCCACATCCAGTCCTATCTTTGTCAATCTGGCTGAGGTTGGGGACGGATGTCCCAAGACGTACGATGTTGCCACCCGCTATATAACTGGCGATCTCGCAACTGCCAATTCTTCGAATAATCCTTCACGACAGGTAGTCTATGAATGCAAATCCCCCTATTGTAATGCAGGCCCAGATTTTGCTCCAGGCTCGGACTTCTCAGATTTGGGTTGGGTTCTTAAAGGATATTGTGATGGTACAATTGCTCCCACTTCGTCTCCAATTGCGTGGTCTGGCAGTTGTCAATACAACAATGGGACAGCACTCTTGGATGTTCATCCTTGGTCACTGAAGGATTTGCCAAGTTACAAGGCTGGAACGCGAGTGCGAAAAGGAAGTAGTATTTATCAGTGCAAGATTTATCCATACTATTTGTGGTGCAGAATGAGTGCGTATGAACCAGGGGTAGGTGCTTCATGGAGGGATGCTTGGATGAGTGAGGGGTCTTGTCCATAGATTTCGTTACACATTTTGTTGTTGTTGATATTATTTGAGGGTTTCATACTTGATGACAATGCAGGCACCTAGCACTATTACTCATCTAAGACTAGAATAAGATTACTTCGCAATGATCATGACAAGCTCAATAATTTTGAATTAATAGAGTAGTCGACAGGTCACACATTCAATTAGAAGCTATGCGCGAACTCATTCCACCTCGCAGGTACTAGTTTTGGATCGTGCCTCCTAAGTGCGATGCATCTGAATTGTCGTATCACGGTCCAGCCACCCACAAGACGAATTCAGACATCTGAAACAAGATACCTGTTGCGACCTAACAATATTGCGAGGTTGACACTATTTTAGACGACTGCACAAAGGTTGATCTGCTCGACATATTCAAGTCAATTAATGATATGATGTCAAACAAGCGAAAGACTCTACACTATCGAGCATTGTTGTTGTTGTTGCTATTGTTATTGTGTTGTTTTTGTTGCACTCTGTGTGACTCCTGCCACAATAACAAAATACATAGAAGCAACGAAGGGACACTTTCTTTTTGTGATTGATAGTACCACATTTTGACTTTATGATTGGCACCGAATAAAAACTAGTTTGCGCTTACCGAGCAGCTAATGCTTTCTTTGTTCTCGTCCGACGTACCTTTGCATTACCATGAATGTTTTCCTCACCAAGTTCGTCGCTACAGTCGACAATGTTGATTGGATTCTTGGCTGATCCTTGGCGATATTTGTGATTAATCGCTGGTCGAGAAGACCTGGTGCTATTCACGTAGAGGTTTAATGCCTTATTACCACTAAGGAGCTCGTGGGAATCGCTATCAGGAGCTTCCTGGAAGGGGGCATTACTATCGGTTGGGGTGCTTGACTTAACCTCGTTTGAAACGAAAATCACTGCTGAAGGTTCCACCAAGAGCGACGCAGATGAGAGCTTTCGCTTTTTAATGTTGTCAACCTTGTGTACAAGTTGATTTCTTGATGAGCTCGAAGATGGCCCAGCAACAATGGCACTGTTGGACAAAAAGTGTTTTAGCTTTTCATCGTAGCTTTTCAGCTGTTCATTTTTCGTAGCTATTTCGGACTCAAGAATCTCCATCCTAGATTTTAGGCATTCGATTTCGCTTTTCTGTCGACTGACATCACAATCTCTCTCAGCTACCTCATTTGCCAGTACCACTTTCTCATTTTCCAAAGTTTGAATCTTCTGCTCTTTTATCTCCATTTCCTTCTTGATGATCTTCGTTTTGTCGTCATTATTTGTTTTGAGCTGTTCATTTTTCGTAGCTATCTCGGACTCGAGAATCTGCATCCTAGATTTTAAGCCTGCGATTTCGTTTTTCTGTTGACTGACTTCACAAATCCTCTCAGCCACCTCATTCTCCAGTACCACTTTCTCATTTTCTAATGCTTGAATCTTCTGTTCTTTTGTCTCTATTTCCTTCTCTAAGCTCTTTGTTTTGTCATCATAATGCTTTTGCTTTGACTTGAGATCCTTCGCTTCATTTACCAATGCAACCTTTTCCTTTTCTAGCGAAGAGATTTTCTGCTCCTGTGATCGATTCAGCTCCTCAAAACTCTTTGAATTGGACTCAAAACAGTTTCGTTCGGATTGCAGCCTTGTAAACTCTATCTCCATCCTAGCGAGCAATGCCGCCTTCTCCTTTTCAAGCGACTCAAGCTTCTGCTGCTGTGACTCATTCAGCCCCTCCAATTTTTTCGTCTTGAATTCGAAATCATCGCGTTCAGATTGAACTCTTGCGACGCCTCTCTCCAGATCTTCGATCTTATTTATAAATGTAGCCTTCTCTATTTCCAATGATGTAATCTTCTCTTGGCTATCACAATGTATCGTCTTCTGGCGAGAAGCCCATTCTTCCCATTCCATTATCTTTCCCTCTAATCCTTTCATCGTATTTACCAGACCAGTATTTTGTTCAATCAGATCAGTCTGTTCGAACTGCAACTTTGATCCGTGCAGCACCGCTTCCTCTTCCGCACGTTTGGAATTCTTAAGGGCGACTGATAAGTCGTGTTTTTCCTTTGTTAATGTTTTAATTGTTTGCTCCAATAGAATGCTAGGATCTCTTGAGCACGATTTCGGTTTGACGTTACCTGTTAAAGGTTCTTCTCTGATTTCGGCTTTAACGCCTCCTCTAGTATTGAGAAGCGAATCGGTGAAGTTCTTCTTGTCATCGCTGTTCGTGTCGTTTTCGAATAGGGTTTGACCGTGTAACACAGAATCCAACTGGATGTTACTGCTAGTGGTCTCTTCTAGCAACATTTTCGCCTGTACCCATCTTTTGTACTGCGTCTTCCTTTTAAGGTTGCTATAGGTGTTAACCGTTCCAACACATTGGTAAGTGATGCATTTACTTTGTGGTGAAGACACAGAGACCACGGGAAAGTCTGGGCTCGGGGGCTGCCAAAAAGCATGAGTTGGTGTAGCAGGAGAAAATGCACCTTGTTGGTAACCAGGAAGAATAGGTGGTGACATTGACGATTTTTGTGAGAAACCAACTGTTGGTTGAGAAGTAGAGCCTTCATTCCATGGTTGCGTCGCAAACCCAGGCGGTGGGCGTACTCGAGTAGAATTGCCGTTGAGTGTCATTGCGGTAAAGGTGAAGGGGTCGGTGCTATCATGGTTGGAATGATTGTGGCTATGATGATCATGACTTTCCATTTCAATGGTCTGCTAGTTTGTTGAAATAATGAATTCATGTTGTGAAAAGAGTTCGTGCTTGTTGCTTTGAGCGTCACAACACGAGAGATATCCACATGACTAAGCCACGCATGATTCACAACAGAAGATGTAAACACTTCAAAACACAAACTTAGATTAAGTCATGTGGTATAATATCAAATCAAAGATTAAGACGGAACTGCGATTGAACTAACCGACCACACCTACAGAAAACAATGTACGAAGAAAAAAGCGCATGCATTTGTAATCGAAACATCATGTGGACAAACCGTCTGATCAATTACGACATCGTGTGATTAGACAATATGTCAATATGGCTTCAAAATCACAAACCATCAGTTGCCATGAACCTGATATTTATATCGAATTTCCCGTACAATTCGAGTTTCTCCATTTCCACAAACATTTCGTATCATTCGTCACATCTCGAATGAACAAACTTGATAAAGAAATAAGATCACACAACACGATTCGGACGGAAGATTAGTTTCTGAATCATCTGCGAATTCTATCTCGATTTTTTGCAGAATTCGATCACAGAAGAACTAATGACATCCATCGATATTTTGTCATTCATTTGTCAACCACACTCACTAGTAGATATTTCGAGTTCATATCGTCTTAAACAGTACATATGGTCGGTACCATATCAGAGAGAAGGAATGAGTTGTAGTCAGGGATGATATCTCTCTTGAATTCGGTCGATGGGTCTATTGTAATGATAACTGTGACCTGTATGAAAGCACCAGATAGCATGGGTCATAGTGGCGGACAAAGCAAATCGTAACCCAGTCGCACATAATGTGGTATGCTGTGGGAGGCCATAAAACCGCCATGACACAAAACACATCCTAAGGTTCTTGGTTCTTGAAAGCTGCGTACCTACCCCAAATTAACAATTATATAAGCCTGTCTCATTTATCATGCTGACTTTTTATGAAGTCGTTGGATTGTACGTCGGAATAACATGGTTCATGGTCCCTCAGATCGGAGGCCATGCTAATCAAACTCAATGGTGGATGCCAATAGAAAATTAGTGCCAACAGCCAACATTGGATTATGATTATTTGTCATCATCCCTCCCTTTTTGCCCACAGTCCGTCTTCCACAATGATATCTTCCAACTCGCAACACAAAATCCACAGACTTGTCCCTCGCCGCAAGGTCAAGTCGGGATCTCTTGCGGATATTTCGCGGGGCGACAAGAGGTCCACCGCCGTGAGTGCCGCGCACAGTAGCAGCAGCAGCGCGAATACGACAGGAATTAGCGAGGAGGCCCCGTTGGCCACCGCTTCACATGTTGGCATGTCTACCGGGACCGTTGCAACATCTCTCGAACACACCGACGTGCCATCGTCGCAGCCACAACACGAATTTGTGACACCCGACAAATCGCCAAAGTCGCCACGAGAAGAACACGATTCTTCCTCCTCCAGCGAAGAAGAGAGCGAACGAACATCGCATGCCTCGGAACGTTCCCTGCTAATCTCTCAAATTGACACCACCAAGCTGTCTCCCGATATTGACCCTGACACGTTAAGCAACTATGAGTTATTGCGATTGAGAAACATTCAACGGAACGAAGCCAAGTTGGCTTCCTTGGGGTTGATTGGTCTGACTACAAAAGACAAAAAAACAAAGAAGGCGACCAACGCGAAGCCAAACGCAAAACCTGCAAACAACAACAACCTGATCTTTTGGCACACTCGTTACAAAGAACTGGTTGCCTTCCACTCCGCACATGGACACCTTACTGTGCCCACTTCTCATGGACCTTTGTATGCTTGGACAAAACGTCAGAAAGCGCAGTACAAATCATATAAAGAGGGGAAGAAGTCTTCGTTGGATGATGAGAGGGCAGGGATGTTGGAGAGGTTGGGTGTAGAGGAGTATTGGTTTGGGATTGTACGGACAGTTGTAAATAATCGTAAGAAGGATAACAAACTAAAGAAGACGAAGAATCATCGCGATTCTGCTGATGAAGAAGACTTGGGCAGTTTTGATTCTTACTCGGAGGAGGAAGAGGAATTGGATTTTCCGCCTGACAAAAGCAGAAGCAGAATTCGTCGCGAACTCGAAAGACTCGCATCGCCCAAATGGATGGACGGCTATTCAGACGATGACAAGTCAAAAAGTACCCGAGGTCGTTCTTCTACTACAAGAATGCCAGGTGGCTCGTCGAGGTATGGAGTCAAGTCAACCAATCCTAAAGATCGCAGCGTCGTGGACGATTACTCAGATGATGAAGCCTATTATCAGAGAAGAAGGCAAGGCGATTCTACTAATAGAGGCAAGCCTTCAAAGAAAAGCATAGAACAAAGATCAGTGAGACGTTGTTCAGATAATTACGAGCCAGATGATTTTGGGTCCGATGATATAGAGTCAGAGGATGATGCGTCCGAGGAATATGGAACTTCGAAAGCTCGGGGTGCTTTGACGGCTTATGAATCAAGTAAGACTCCAGTGGGTCGCAGAACTACGGTGATGCATTCTGATGACGATTTTTCTGTTGAATTTGAGGCGACAATGGGCCGAAGCGATTCTTCTAAGAGACGGAGATCACAGTGGAATCGCCGAGGACAAAGATCAACGGATGACTCTTCAGATGATGTTACGGATTCTGTCGATTACGAGGATAGCGTGAATCGCGATAATAGATCAGTTAAGAGACATGGCGGGCAAAGATTGGTGGACGATGGCTCAGATGGCGACGCGCATTCTTCTGAATATGATGACGAAAACCGTCGAACGAGTTCTTCTGGGAGAAGCAGACTGATTCAGAAACATCGAGGTCGTAAGTCGATGGACGATGACACAGCGGAAGACATTGAGTCCATAGACTATGAGACTACGACGCGTCATGGCGGGGCGCCAAGGAATAGAAAATCAGTTGAGAAACACAGAGGGTGTCAATCGAAAGACTACTCAGTTGACGGTGAAACGAATTCTTTTGAGTATTCAACTGCCAAGAAATTCGCACGCTCTTCTAAGAGTATCAAATCAACTCGGATGCGCGAAGAAGAAAGATTGATCGAAGACTATTCTCGTGATGGTGAGTCTAGATCTATTGAACATGCATCTACACCGAGGCGTGGCTGCTCTTCAAAGCTTAGGGTCAATTTTTCCGGGCATCATTCTACAGGAAGATTGCCAAGGAAAAAGAGTTCCAGTGTCAATCATCGTAGCGCGAAATTCTGTGACTATTCTACCCCCAAACTGACTGAATCTAAGGTTTCGCCCGTTCGATTGGCCACTAGACATTCAAAGACTTCTTTAGAACAGATAGAAGAAGCATCAACAAATGATCTCTTTGATCAAAATGTCGATCGAAAACCTATGAAAGGAAAAGGATTCTCCACTAAGGGACTCGAACGATCGTCATCCAAGCGTAGTCGCAGTGATTTTTCTCGCGAAGATCTTGACAGTAAAACTTCCCAAAGTGACGTCGCGTTATCCTCGTCCATCTCATTAACTTCATCTTCTACGAAAAGCAGCAGTCTTGACCACACCATCAAACCCATTAACGAAGTGGTCATAACCCGAACACTCACGACGCACGCACAGTACAAGTCACTTCAATTGGAGCGCAGTCAGCTATTGGCAGAGTATGCTCACCTCTATAGAAGAAAGTACCTTCTCATGGAAAAGATGCCCCGAATGCTGTGTGAGTTGAAGAGCTTGCATTCACATTTGATTGAAAATAATAGTACACTGCTGGATGCTGCAGAGGAGCCGATGCCGGTAATTTTGAGGGGGCAGACTAATGGTTCCCTTTTGATGGATAAATATAAAGTCGATTCAAACTTGACAACTGCGGCAGCACCTGCCACTCGATATCACGGTGAGATTCGAATATGACATGAGCTTGTTTCGCTGTGGGACCTCGATACATTGAAGGTTGTTTCATTTATGCATGCAATTGTGATTTCTTTCACTGCATTTAGCAACCCCAACGCTCTATCACGGGAAAAATTTATTATTGGAAGAGTAAATCAGATGGCGCTTATTTTTTATTGCTCTCTTGCTATTAGTTAGTGAGGGTGCTATGTCTGTGTGAATAGGTCTCACTCGAAGTCCTTACTGTATGTGTTTGTCGGCAGAAAAAGAAAAGTTCATGTTCAACTGTTTTCTATAATAATAGCTGCGGTGGTGAGAAAGCTCAAAGCTACTGATATTTCGTCTGACGATCAATACTTGCTGTTGATATTAGATTGGAACCATTGTCCCATAACTTGAACAGCCGAAAATGGTGCATGACGTCTCTCAGATCGTAAATAATAAGACGATTAAGCAGTTCAGGTTCTTCCTATATTTTCATGATACTTGTTAACATCAGCACCAACAAGAGCCACAGTCTAGAATGGTTATCGATCGTACGAAAATGTTCCACCCCTTGTGATAAGTGGGGGTTCCTTTTATTTACCTGATGAGCCACCAAGAGACGAGAAGAACAATTGACTCTGTTGATTTAAAGCCTGTGTATTATTTCCTGGATCATTTCGTGAATCACTACACGCAATCAATGCGAAAATATAGACTCTTCAAAGCTTTACACTCTTCATTTCTCAATCGCGATCTAAGAGGAAGCCTTAAGCGGACCCACAGCATCTCTTTGCTTGCGTGGCTGTAGATCCAAAGGCACTCTTAATTTTTATCGATTAAAATTACAACTGATTAAATCCATCACCCGTTACTATTCAGGAGCACTCACGCCACTAATTTCGGTTATTTCTGATACCTCGGCGCCCCACAAACGCTACAAGCCAAATGCTCCTCATTCTGATTCAAAAAGGTGCATTTCGTACAATCCCACCCCTTCCTCTTCGTCTCTTGTTCCTCGTCGCCACTAAAATCTACTGTTGCCAAGTTGGCCAACTCTTCCTTATTCAACGTCATCTTCATAGAAGCCGTCAAATGCTTGGTTATCGGCATATTCTTTCGTTTTTCAATCAAACTTCTGCGAATCTGATCAATGCTCTCTTCCTCGCTCATACCGGCAGAACTTTGGGGGGGAAGCGAAAATGATAGCTCACCGGGACGTCGACCGGATCTTCGCCCTCCAGCGTGTTCTCGATTGAGTTTACGTTGTATCCGTTCATCGAGGGAGAGGGAGTTGGAGGTGGAGGTGAAAGGGGCGTTCATTATTTGGGTCGGGTAGGTGTCGACATCATCTGGGTCGTGATGTTTTCAAATGAATTGGAAGTGTGTTGTGCCGCGAGATGATGACCTGATGGTGACGCCCATAGCAATCCTCATGAAAAACAGATCGCGGATATGGTACCTCACGCACCACAGCCCGAAAATAGAGGATAATAAGGCTGTGATTTAGTTTGGCCAATAGGCCAATAGCGAACAGCATTATTTATCATTTTTTATCGCTAAAAAGTCTATTGCACGATTGACCCGCGCTATAGTT
>JALLPD010001816.1:0-11260 GCA_036940065.1 Cyclotella cf. meneghiniana | reverse complement strand
ACGACTGTCCGGAGACAAGACGCGAACAACTGTAACAACTGTTGCATCTCCCATGGGAGGAAGCATGTCGCCGTCTTCATTCTCGCTTTTCGTCGATGAAGACAGTTGGCTTGACAAAGAGTGCGGGGTCATTTTTTAGGTATCAAGATGAAAATCGGTCCATATCGAGATGCTTGACAAAAAAATAAAAGATGGCAGATGTGACACAAAAACATCATACTGGTAATTTAGATTGTTCGCTACACCCATTCGATTTTTGTATGACGTTGAGATTCGGTAAAAAACTGTTTTGGCAACGAAAAAAATTGGACTAATGTTACATACATAGCCTGGTATGCTACGTCACATTGTAGGCGGAGTGGCGCATTATTCTATCAATAATGGTCAAGAAGAAAACAATGTTAACCCTTATTGCAATTGCATTGCCTTAGGAAACAAAAGCATTGAAGTATGTAATTAAAGTAATGGAATTTTTGCCAATCTCTGGACGATTGTAGCAGAATGAATGCCAACACTTCATATGAATCCCTGCTAAAATCTAAGTTCCAAAGAAACAGTAAAAATGAAACAATAAATGTTGCTTTTTATCACAGGAATCTGTACAATTCCAAAGAAAGTGTAAAGGCATCATTAAACATTGCAATTGTAGTTCCTTAGGAAACGATAGCATTGAAGTATGTAATTATAGTAATGGAATTGATGCCAATCCCTGCACAATTTTAGCAGAATGAATGCCAACCTAACACACTTCACAGGAATCCCTGCTGAAATCTAAGTTCCAAAGGAACAGTAATTCAAACAATCATTATAGACCTTTGTGAAAGAAATCAAAATCTCATGCGTGCTACTTCAAATTTTTACAATTCCTTAGGAATCTAACTTTTCAAAGCTTTTGGCCTGACAACACATGCATATCAGTGGTGCACAATTCATGAAATGGATATGCTTTATGTACATACATACATATTGGTATGCATGTATGTCTTAACCTGGCTGACAATATAGAATACATCATAGTGGTGTGTCTGTAGAGAAAGAATGGTTGATTGTATGTGTATTACAATGGGGTGAGAGAGATGCAATGTCCCATCCTTGATGACAGTCACCATTGTGAAAGTCTTTTTTGATGTGTCACCAAATCCAAAATTCTTTGATGCTTGACCAAATTGTGTGCGTGACAGCCAGAGGCTCATGCCGGAACTTTGGAGGGTCATGCACCCACCTACAATTGCACAATGAGGAAAGTATGTTCTCTCGGATGATCCTGTTGGTAAATAATAAATCACAAATTTAACTGATGAAGTCATGATCATAACATTGCTGGGTGGTCAACATCATGCCGTATATATGCACAAAAAGATCCACTTATTCAGAATTATGCACTATTTCCCCATCAAACAAATTGGTTTCCTTATTTTGTTCATCCTTCTACATTTGTCACAGTTGAGGAGAGAGTCATCTGGAAGTACATCAGTCAATAGACAATCATAATGAGAAAGTCCATAGGATCCTCCCTAAAGACAAGTGCTTTCTGGGATGAAGATGATTATGACAACAACAGGAGTCATTGGTGTCCAAGATTGCAACAAGAAATTTGACTTGGGCAAAGGAATTGAGTTGGTGGCACAACGAGAATGACATGGAATCACCGATAAAACTGTTGACTGGTATCACCAACATGACTGTTACATTACTGCTTATGACCTCAATGAATGTGCCCCTTCTTGTTGTGTAAATGCCGCAACTTCTTGTTCTGGTAACACCATCAATTGACACAGCAGTTTAACAATTGGGTGGGGACAATGCCATCATCTGAACTCAAGCTCTTCAAACTTGACAGTCAATCTCTCTTGGCGGATCATCACAAATGAAGATTGGTTTTTTCTTGTATCAATCTCAAGAAGGCCTACAATGATATAGGGGAGTTATGACGAGGTTCTTTGTTAAGTTTTCAAAGGATTGGTTGAAATCCAACATGTTGTACTTGTGCAATAAGGACACCATGTATCACCACATTTATGGTAGAACTGATAGAATCTATCTATGGTGCCAAGTTTACCTTGTTGAGCAGTTTCATTGTTTAGACAACAACCTCAGACAGGCTCCTTGGATCAGTGACTTGGTCGTAGATCCACAAAATCTACAGTCCACAATCTGTGCATCTCACACAAACACACATCACTCTTAACTTGAGACACAAAATTGACTGGTGATATCATCCATAGTACTTAGGTTAGAAGCTCACTGATGCTACATTTAGAATAAGTATGGTTTGAAAGTTATTCTTGTCAATAGTTTGGACTTTTCAATGCTCAATTTTATCTTATCTTAGAGATTAAGATGTTAATTTGGCTCTCATCACAGTCATAGTTGTGCCACAATGTCTACATATTTCAAGTTTGCTCCAGTATCAGAAACACAAACTGTTATCTAATGGATGTTATTTGTCAGCAAAGCCAGAACCTCACAATTTTAAGATAGCATGGGTTTGCTTTTTAAATATCTTGCCATCAAGCACACTCATCACTAAATTTCATTCTGGGTTCTTCATTGCTTTCTGGCTTGGAAATGATCCAAGTTTCAAGACTCCCAATCCTTGCCCCAATAAGATACTTCCAAAAGGTTTCAAAAGGAATACTCTTGTTGGCTGCAGAACGATCGAGAGGACAGATCCACTTCATTGAAGACAGAGTATCAGAAAAATGCTCCAAGACACAATTGTCACATCCCTCATCATGAGCAATAATCAGACGACAAGATTATTTTAGACGTCCTGAACACCTCATCACAGACTTGGTTACTCTTTCACAATATCGCCCGCCAACCAACAGGAGGCAATGAATTAACATGATCAAGGAACACTAAAATCTTCTTCTGGTCAATTTTCTCCTTGAAAGACAATTCTTGTTTGACTTTGACCTTGATAGACCCTGCATTGCAGATACCTCCCACCAATAATCACTGTGGCACATCATGTCGATTTCAATTGATGCATCTCAAACATCCATACAAATCATCAAGACAATTGACAGTGATCAGTTTGTGCCACTTTTTGTCTTGGATTTATTCTGTGCTCATACAAGCCAACCTGTTACTCTTGCATGTCTTGACAAATGTTTGCTGATCTTTCTTAGATGTGCACCACCATCATGGCAACTTCCAAACAAGGTGTCTCTTGGCAATATTTATTGTGAGTATTGTATCGTACACAGTGTGTTGGCATGATTAAATGGGAATGAAAATTTGAACCTAGGGTTTGCGGGAATACAATCGTTTTGTTTCAGTTCTTCTCTCGACCGAAGAGAACATACGACCCATGAGGGACCGACAAATTACCCACATCCCAGTCAGCATACAAACATAACACCAACAAAAAGAATCTATGTACCATACCCACCTCTCGATCACTCCAAACACGCAAGCCATCCAACAAACACCATGACGATCAGCGACGAAGTCCTCTCCCAATTCCTCTCCTTCACAGCCACCACCGAAGACGTGGCCCGCCAATACCTAGAAATGTCCGGAGGCGACCTCGAACGCGCCGTGAGCCTCTTCATGGAAATGGACGGCGGCGCGGGCGTCGGCGGCGCCTCCCAACCGCGGCAAGAAACCGCCGAAATCCGCGCTCCCGACCAAACGCGCACGATGCGCCTCGTGGGCGGCGATTCTCCGCATCATGCCGCGTTGTTGAGTGCCGTGGCCGGTCCGGGGGCGGCGGCGTTGATGATGGGACATTTGCCGGAGGAGGAGGAGGATTATGACGTGCGGGCCATGGGGAGCGGGACGTGGGGGGTGGGGGATTTTAGGGAGGGGGTGAATCGTGAGGCGGAGCGGAGGGCGAGGCGGGTTGGACGACGTGAGAGTGGGGAGGAGGAGGAGGATGTGGTGGATTTGAGCGGGGAGGATTCCGAGGAGGACAACGAACTGCCCGTGTTGGCGGCTCCTCCCAGCCTTTCTGCCATGTTTTCTCCGCCTACGCACTTGATGCATCGCGCTGGAGGATTCCAGGGGGCGCGGAATATGGCCAAGGATGCGCGGCGGTGGCTTTTGGTCAATGTGCAGAACGATGGGGACTTTGCTTGTCATGCGCTCAATAGGGATGTTTGGAGGGACGAGTTGGTGGAGAATTTGGTTAGGGAAGGGTTCATTTTTTGGCAGGTGGTGAGTGCAGTGCAGGACTGTCGAGCGTATTTTACGTTCATTGACGTTGTTGTTTGGAATGGCATCACTCGCACTTGTCGTGGCATTGTTTCACAGTCGTTCGCCGTCGTTTGTGCCTCAACATTTTCACCGTGTCCAACCTTACCACACTCAGATGAGCACGCATCCCGAAGGGCAAACATACATCACTCGGTACAAAGTCAACGGGTATCCACATATTGCCATTCTCGATCCACGAACGGGCAGTCTGCTTTGGAAAAAAGAGGGCTGGACCCAGGTCAAGCCCCTGACGGCAGAGCAATTCGTCGAGATTGCCAGTGGTAAGTAGTGCAACACTCGATGGTTGTTCCGTGGCTGATTTTATGGAAACTGTTGACGTCATTAATTTTTGCTCAACGTGAAACATTCAGACTTTTGCTCTCGACACTCTTTTGACAAAATGCCCATCCCCGCCCGTCTCAGTGCCTCGACGTCATCGGCGACCACTTCCTCCAATAAACGACTCATTCAGGAATTGTCCGAGGAGGAACAATTGCAAGCCGCCATTCGGGCAAGTATGATGCCAGAAAACGATGAGAACGATAGCATGGACGACGAAGTAGAGATTATTGATAAACCCATGCAAGATGACAATCATGACAACGAATCTGCCGTGGAAGACTCCAAACCGGCCGCATTGAATACTTTTGAGCAAGAGATTTTAACAATGGATGTGGGGGATGAGCCGGCGGGAAAGGATGCGGCGAGGATTCAAATTCGAATGCCGGATGGGAAACGTTTGGTGAGAAAGTTTCGGGGAGAGGATTCTGTCAAGGTCATTTATGCCTTTGTTGCGGTGAGTGTATTTTTCTACATTTTTGAAGCATATCTTTCATCTGTGGATCAATGCAGATTCATCTTGTTCTTCAACCATGTATTTTTTTGTAATACAAAACTCATTTCTGTTTTTATCCCAATTTATCAAAAGCAATCAAACCCAGAGGCAAAAGAGGGAAAACCATTCGAGCTAAAAGCCAAATTCCCACCACAAGATTTACTTCCATCCATTGACGAAAGCATTTCGAGTTGTGGACTTTCTGGAGAGGCAATCAATGTCTTGTGGAAATGAGAATTGTATGACATTTGTCATGAGGGTGTGATATCATTGCGAAGAGGTGCTGTTCCATTGTATCGCCTTAGCGTGTGCATCCATGGACAGAATTGTACTATAGACTGTCTTTTGCTTGGTATGGGCAGATCTGCATGTGTCTCAGCAACTAAACCCCATAATACCCCATAATCATGCAATTCTATGACAATCATTCCATACCATTATTCTACACGATTGTGCACTATACTCCGCAACATTAAGGTGGTCGGTTCAAAGATCAAAAGAACTAATGCCCCCCTTATCTACAACATTATTCCTTAAAATGCATCAAGATGTGTGCAAACGCGAGATTGACAATTCATATTTTTTTAATACCCGATCAGGTTTGTTAAGCTGAGCAAGGGTCGAGTGGTCACCTGAATAATCATTTGCATCAGGAACATATCATCAGAGTTCATTCATATTTTTGGACTGTGATGCAGCACAACCAATTATCTGTATTAGTGACACAAGCCTGTGATTTTGAAATAAGGAAAAGTGGTGTAGATGATGTCTGTTGGCTATGTTAACTCGATGTGAAACTAGTCAAGACAGAATGTCCCAGTATGATTTTTGTTTGGTGCCTTTTTAGATTGCCCACACCCCCATGGAATACCCCATGTGGCAGTCAAACATTGTGATCTTACTGGGGAGGGACGAGGCAATCAAAAAATTAAATTAGAAATTCCAAATGGAGAAGAAGTAAGTGGCATTTTATTTCTATATCAGGAACATCAATACCAGATTCTATGGAATGCAATTTTTAAAAAAATTTCCTCAAACATGTTGTTTTAATACATTTGATGGTGACTCCCTATGGTTTGAGGTCTTGGCATGCTGGGCTTGAGATCTTCCATTGAAGGTGGTACATATATATTATCATCTTTTAGGTTAGTTATTATGTATCATTTCCAAGAACACCATTGTTTTGGTTTTTTGTTTTACCGCCCCCATTATCTCCATCTTGGCATTTGAAGTGAATTAATCTCACTCAATATTTTGATTAATAATTCATGGTGGTTTTTTCTTATGACATAAAGCCAGTGGAGTGGTGTGACTTATGCTATCCTTTCTTGGCTCTGCTAAAACAGTCAAGGTAAAAATCAGTAGATTGAAGTATTTTTTCTTTGCCTTTATTTTGTGTGCTTCATAACCATCAGACCTCTGTCAAACAAGAATAACTCAAGCATCTGGTATGATATTTTCAAGATCATTGTGTAAGACACAAAGAATATTCATAATGGGCTCATACAGTTTCAAATGAAAGAACTATCATACTCACCTTTTACTTTGTCTTTCCATCCAACCCTAAAGTATTTGGGAGATAATCCAGATGCAAGAAAACGATTGATTATTTGTTTGGCTGACATGTAGGCAGATTTGTGGACAACTGGTACTGAAGGGTATGTAGGTTTTTCATAATTGAGAATGGTCCTTGGGAATAATATGACCTTATCTTGTCGATAATTGTTAAGTTGACTGTTGTTTGTTCAGACAGTGAGTGATTTTTTTCATGACTTGATTAATTGTGTCTTGCATTTGCTGGATGATAATTTTCAGTTGAGATTGGGAACACCCAATATTATTGATGACTAGTGGATTGATGAGTCAGAGGACTTGAAAATGACATCACTCTCCTCTTTGATCTCTTCCTGATGTTGCTTGACCATGTAACTGATAATTTTAGTCTCGTTTTGAGAATTTTTCTGTTAGAGGTTGTTGTGGACAGTTTTAATATGAAGATAGAAGAACATCTCTTCTATTTGAAGATCATTGAAAGTGCCGGATCTTTTTGACTCAATAAGAGCATTATAGACAACACCTCAAAAACCGTCACCCAGCTTTTTCATTTCTTAGAGAAATAAATTGGCAAAGCAATGATTCTCTGCTGACAGTTCTGTATTCATCCTAGTGATAGGAGTATGACTGCCCAAGATCTTCAGGGCCCAAGATTCTAAGTTGTGTCTCTATGTAAAAAAACAGTATAGCCTGAATCACATTTGGACAGAATACACCATTTCCTATCAATAAACATATTTCTGAGGTCATCAACTTTCTCCAGTGTATGTCTAAAATAACTTCTGAAATCCGACCACCTGTTTCTGCTGGAATGATGGTGCATCATTTTACAAACATCTGGGAGTAGAAATTTTTGATACCAATCTGACTTCATCACATTCCCCGAATGAGATGGATATTTGTTGGGCTGACTGGAATGGCCAATAACCTCAATTGTTGTAACAGCTCGCTGGAGCCATGAGTCAAGGGTCAATTGGATGTGGCATAATGGCACAAACAGAGAATTGGCCTGACACAAACCTGATTGACTGTAGTGATGACGAGCCTCCCTTTGGAACTCCTTGAACATGCCAGTAGAATCAATGGTGATTCCACACAACTCCAAACAAACTTGTCGATGGAGAATGATTCTGAATTAGACACTATGTCTGAGAAGGGATCCATTGCAAATACAGAATGATAGGATGGAAATGACAGGGGGGGGTTCGTTTGGTTTCATGGTGTGGCTATTTTGCAATATTGTCGGGCAGTGTGTGCTTAATTTTTTATCAGACAACCGATTGAAAGACTGCATCCGGTGAGGAAAAGAGTTTTCAAATGGAGCTCTGATTAGACTGTCGGACTTGTGACTGATCAAATCAACCAATCAAAAAATGCTGTTCGATACTATTCTATTTGTTCACTGGGTTATACAAAGTCATTGATTCATGGTGCCAAGCAACCAATCAAGCATATGAGACTCACTCTGATTTGATTGGATTCATTGATTGGGCCTGCAAAGTCCCAGCCTAAGTAAATTGATGGGGAAAAAATAGAAAGAGGCCAAAACAAAGTACCTCAGTTAATTGACAAACACCTAACATGGTTGGATGGAGCTCAGCAAGTACATTCAGATTGATCCCTCATCTGTTACATGGATTTAAATATTGATTGAGAAACCGCACTAAACATCTAAGGCTGTGTGATAGTGAATAGCGAATAGCATTTTTTATCACTAAAACATGCTATTCACTGTTGATCCATGCTACTGATGGTTTAGTAGGTCCCAATAGGTTAATAGATAAAATAGTCAAACATGTTATTGACTATTGCAGTTCAGCAATGTCCAATACCCCAATAGCAAGTGAGATTGACCCCTCATTTTTTGATAGGGCCCAATAGTCCAATAGCATTCCCACCAATTTTTAGTGCATTCACACAATCTTGCTCAACACACAACATCCCTCACGACTCACGAACAGTTGAATACAATGCGTGACCGACAGTCAAACCCAGAAATGCTGCTCTATTTATAAATTAATTAATTAGTTAATTAGTTGTTTAATATAATAATTGATATAATTAATTGGTATAATTAATTGATTAATCAAATAACTCACTTAAATCTTAATGAATCAAACTAGTTCAACTACCTCCACAGACAACAGGAAGGCTCATGACAATGTCATTGCTGTGCACTCAGTGGAGGCACATGCACTGCCGGCTTGACATTGCAAGCGGCAAACTCAGACTTGTTCATGTTGGAGGAGGTCAAGATGGCAACCATTGCAAGAGCAGACCAAGAGGCTGCCGCATTGGTCTGAAGTTCACTCATGAAAAACAATCCCATGGACATTCACTGGAATCTGCCGAAAAATTGATTTTTTGTAACAATAATTAATTATTCTTGCACTCTTTTTTAAGACACTATTGCACAATTGGACTATTCACTAAAATGATCCTGAATTCATTTTGTCACCTGAAAGATTTTTGTCAGCACTCTCTGATGAAAAGCTAGGGGTGCACTAACAAAAACGTAAATACTTTATAACTTGATAAATATACAAGATATCGACACAGTTTCTTAGTACGAAATGTAGAGCTCAACAAGAGCTGTTCAAAATGCAATAAAATTGGCACTTTTTGCATACAGAGACAGAGATAGACAAGGCCTCAACATCACCCATTGCCCTCCCCCCCATCACAAACATCACGGTCACAACGAATCCAACACAAAGATGCCCCACCCAGTTCAATACAAGGACACTGATAATAGCATCGATAGGGCACCTGCAGCAGATCCAACTGTGCCCATGGATGCTGATGCCCCCTTTGCGTCTCCTGCAACTTCATTTACTAGTACTTTGTTAGTACAATCACATGTGGGACTGACTTTGCTAGTAGTTGTTAGTATGAATAATTTCCCAGTAACTAATACTGCTAAAGCTAGCGACTACTAGGTGACAAAAATTTCAGGTAGGCAGTGACAGAGACTGGAGGATCTGAACACTACCATTGGTCATATCTTGGTTAATATAGGAAACTGTGTCACAAGAGACATGGCAGAGCAATGATGAGATCTATCCAAAAAATGCACTAGAAAGGGATAAAAACCATCTACTGTGACCTCTATTAATATATGGGCTGGAGGCCGGCTAACTTGTCAGGTTCATTCTTACTAGACCCGAAATCATTCTTTTTCATATCTCCCAAAGACCTAACTCCTCTTGTCCATTATGATTATGCACCTACTTAGCCAAAATGCTATCTTTTTACTCAGTAAGACATTTTTAATTATGTAGCCATGCCAGAGGCTCATTTTCCTCAATTCCATTGAGTCTGTCTGTCAAGTAATCTTGTTTTAAAAAGAAACAAGAAATGGATCAATGTAGAAACACTCAATTCTTTGGTTCTTGCTAAAACATATTTCTAATTTTTAAGCCGATCACTCATTTTCATGTCCAATGGCATATTCTTTGAAAATGGCTTCATCTTATGATTATGCTGATTTTTAAGAATGCGTCATTCCAGCCCGAAACAGCTTATTTTTTGCAAAACAGCTATCTGAAGATTAAGCTATTTCAGAAGATAATTTATCAATCAACTTAGACACTGCATTGACAGTATATGTTTCATCTTTTTGTCATGTTCATACCCTTTTGTTCACCTACGCACATTCTTAGGCAGATATGTGGTACAAATAGATTATATCTGGTCAAATTTTTAAATATTCAGAGCGGTCCATCACTTCTGATCATCACTAAAGGAAATTTGTTTCAAAGACTTATTTTATGAAAAATAATTGATTTCTTGTAAAATAATAAGGCTGGTGGCTCAATTTCCTGAACTCTGATAAGATAGGTTTCTTGATTATTTTGCTTTTGGATTTACACAATCGAATGCAAGTACCACTGCCAGCAAAACAATCCCCAGCCATATCACAATGGTATTTAACCATCATAAAGTCGACTTACTTCACACAAATAAAATTAATAATATGACACCTTGATGACAGTGAAATTAGAACTATTGGTGGCCCAAAACCTCATTAAAAATACCATATTTTTGCTACTCCAATTTCTTCCCATGTTAACCAATATCATATCATGTCATCTCACATGGAATGAGTCTTGCTACTTTGTGCCACTCAATGGTCAACAGCTCAAGGACAAAGTGGAAACAAGCAATTCTGAATTACGCTGTAGTTTTGTAAACTTCTTATCCTTTTTCCAATTTTTGTGGGATTTGCAAACATCAGTCTTATTAAAAAAGGATATTGTGCTGACATCATTCTTTTGTATCTCTCTAATTTTTGCATCTTGTCCATTATCCATATCCTGCCTAACCTTTAGTGAGAAAATGTCTCAAACTTCCCACATTCTGTAGTTCGATTGGTGTCACCACAATCAAATTTTGCCGTAGCCTCACCATTCCTCCACCTTGTTTGCACAAGCCCAAGGCTTCATCCTCCACCCCTAGTGCAAATGCAAGATCAGCAAAGTTGTCTCATCCAAGGAACATTTCTTCTTAATTCCATTGCAGAAGGTGTTTTGTTGCTTAAATTAAAGCAATTTAACCAGGTAAATTTAAAAATAGTACCTGATGTTTTGTTGCTTAATGTAATGCAATTCAATTAAGTAAATTTAGAATTACTGTAGCTGTTTGATACTGCTATTGCTACTGTAGCAG
>JALLPD010001815.1:0-11261 GCA_036940065.1 Cyclotella cf. meneghiniana | reverse complement strand
TCCCCGTACACTCGAGTGTACCGGGAGGTTACCGGTGTTTTTCGTTTGCAGTGAACCAAGTTGGCTACAACCCACACAGCCGCACAGCACCTCCACACTGTTAATTTTTTACAACTTATTTAGTTGTGCTGCTGGTTTGATTTTCTCCAGATAGAACCTACACCAATTCAGCTTAGGTCAGAAAGACAGTTAAAAAAATGGGTTGGCTGTTGATAAGAGTTTTTCAAGACCTGTGAGCACTACCCAATGGCAAAGGCTAAACAAAAAAATGCAAGAAAGGAGTTGGTAGCCAAAAAGGCAACAATATCAGGACACCATCCATACTTAGACCTATCAAAGGTGACTGTCAAGTTGTGAACATCTGAGAATGCAACAAACAACTGTGACAACTGGAAGGTCCTAGTCTGTGAAGCCCCTGGCAAGAAGTGAAGCAACTTTATGGTGACAAAAAATGACATGGTGGAAAGAACATTGAACATTTACATAAACTGAAATCTCATAACATACCGGTATGCTACATACGCTGGGACCCAGCAGGTAAAAATAAGAAACTTGCTAAGCATGCAGCAAGTAATTGGGCAATATTGCAGCCATTGGACTTCGAGTTTGCACCATGTGATACCCCTCGACATAATAGCCTTACAGAGTTAGCATTTCCATACATAGGCAGTACAGCACACTTGAAGATGGGAGGCACTCTTGTGCCTGAGATTTACATGTGAATGTTGCTCTAGAAGCTATTTCATGCCCAAACAAATTAGATGGTCTTGTTGTGATTGACATAAATGTAGCAATGCAAGATGTCCATGTGTTTGGTCCAATCCTACATGGATCAAGAACCTGCAAGTATGGGGAAAAGGTGGAGTCATTACAGTAGAAAAGGATTCCAAGACAGCTGACAAAGGTGTTGGATATGGTGAGCATGAAAGAGACAGTGTCCACATGTGGGATCCATTGACCATGAGAGTTGTAGTGACAACAGATGTCACATTGCTTAAACAATTGCATTTTTAGTCTGATGATGTGACAGGAATGCCTGAATTGGACACAGTAGAAGACATCAGAAATAATGTTGATATGCCGGTAAAAAGTAGTTTACCTCTGAAGTTGGGAGGCAAAGTTATGGGGAGGGACCCTGTTGTGACAGAACCCATCCATAGTGGGATAACTAGATTAGGACAATTATTAAAGTTACAGGCGAAGTTTGACTTATGCCCCAGCTGTAGAAAAATGGTACCTGGAAGAAATGGCTGAGCTGGATCAAGTCAAGCTTACAGAAGTGTCCTGTTGATGAAGCACATGCAATTAGCATGAGTAGGGGCTAGATTAGAATGTGAAATCAAGCATACAAAGGAGTGTACGGTCCTCAAATTCAAGAAAGCAATGCATAGCCCTGAATCTAATACATGGATCAAAGAGATAAGAAAGGAAAAGGGGCAACTTGACAAATACAACACCCTAACACTGGTATCTAAAGTGTGTTGCCAAAAGATTTGAAGGTGCTCACTACCACATGGGCATTCAGTTGAAGTCCAATGGTACTCGCAAAGGTAGGCTTAATGCCAGAGGGTATGAACAAGTAGACAGGCTTCACTATGCATCGACTCCAGTCTCTTTTTCCATGCCAGTGACCAACCCCATCATGGTATGACTTGCTCTCATGCTATGGTGCATGAATCTTGAATGAATATTAACTATTATCAATGATGAAGGGGCCTTATACAGGGAAGATTCGAAAAAATGAGAAATTGTACATAGAAATACCTGCTGGGTTTGAGGAATACTGTTCAGGTGACATAGTCCTTCAAATGAATGTACATGTGTATGGAACCAAGCAAGTGGCATATTGTTTCTTCAAGACATTTGTAAAGCATGTCAAAAGATGAGGTACAACAATCATGAGCAGATCCATATCTTTATTTTGCAAGGTTTGAAAATGTGCTGGTCATGCTAGTAAAATAGGATTTTGGGACCCCCAGCTACGGTAGAACAAGTTCAGAGAGATCTTGAGGAGGCATTTATATTTAAGTGGGAAAGGGAACTCACAGAATAAATTGGTAGTAAGTTAACCCTTACTCAAGGCAGTAAGAGTCTTAGAGCAGTCAAATTCAGGCAACCACTGCTAGTAAGCAAACTGGAAGAAGAATATACTTGACCCAAATGAACAGCATCAAAAACATCTGCTGCTGTGGAACAGGTTCTAGTTAAGGAGATGGTGATGGGGTGGTATAGGAATCACTCACAGAAATGTACTGGTTGGCAAATTAACTTCATGTATAAGATACAATGGTCTCATCCAGACACCTTCAATGCAGTGTGCAGACTAGCTAGGCACATGACTGTGCCTAGGGAGGCACACATCTGAGCACTTATGACTCTCATCAGATACATGATATCAACTGAAAATAGAGGATTGGTCCTCCTAAGGATACATGGAGTCTTGAGTACAAGATTGACATCCATGGTAAATCAGACTTGGATTATGCAACAAATCCTGATTATTGTAGGAGTATCTTTGGTGGAAGAAAAGTCATGAAAGACATACCAGTATCATTTAGAAGTGCCAATCAGAAATTTGCTACTGTATCAGAAACAGAAGCCAAAATTGTGGCCAGAGTCATGGATGCACAAGATACATTGTACATGTATTGTCTGTTGGAGTTGCAATAGAGATCAATGTTGAACTATCCATGATGCTCAAAATGGAGAACTAAGGGACTGTAGCTAGAGTCTTGATGGCAGACACAGACATGTTGTTGTAACTAAATTTTTCTTGCACGAGCTCAAGGATTAGGGTCTATTAGTGATTAAACATATCCCTGGAGGCAGTAATGATGCCAACATTTTCACAAAGAATGTGACATCCCCAATTTTCAATTGTCATGTACCCCTCTATGTATTGAACAATGAATACCTATCACAAACCCAGTGGAAAGGTTGTTAAAGGGTAATTTGCACTTGAACGTGGAATAAAGGTAGTGCAACAATGTTTGAGTCATGTCTTAGTTGTGTTTTCTGAGTCTTGTAGTAGTTTTTAGATGTTTTTGGAGTGCACTTCAAACTGTCTTGTCTAGATTGATAGAATTTGTAAGTCATGATACATTGAATGCACTAGTCAACAAGTGGGTTAATCACATTGGCTAGATTTGTTATCAAGAGTCTAAATAAGTTGAATTGGCAGTGAGAAGACTTCCAACAGAGAATTGTGCAGTGATGATGTCATTGACGCGGCAACCTTTTGTTATCTATTTTATTGGGTGGTGGTTGATCATGGTGAGGTTGCTATTTAAGTGGTGTTTCATTGGCTTGGGTAATTAATATGTAATATTCTTCTGTGGTGGGTTTTCCAAGCTTCAGAGTTAATGTTGTGACAATGCTTGCAATATTGTGGGGTGGTGGTTGTTTTTTTTCTGGAATTATTGAGTCAACTTGGTGAGGATGTGTTATGAGTAATACAATGTTGTAGTGCATTGTTATCCAGTGGTGTTTCCTATGACCGTGCAATGTTTTTCATTCAATTTTGCTTTGGTGGTGGTCAATTGTGTCAATTTTACTCGTGGCAGTTCAAGGTGATGTTACTGTGAAGATGCATGATTTCATGTATACAATTTGTCTCATTGTGATGTTACTCTTGGGGTGGCATTTTGTTGGCAGCAGCATTCTATAGCCATACTGTTCTCCAGTGATATTGCTGTGGTTGTTGCATTGAATTTGCAAGTTACTGAAGTAGTGATGGCTTTATTTCTATGTAGTGATGAATTGGCAAGCATCATTCTAATTGTACTACAGTGTTTATATGGGGGGACTGGATGGTTATTGCTAGTGATCTCTGTGTGGGCTTGTGATACAACAGTACATTGTGTGGAAGTATGAAGTAGTGTTGCTCTGTGATTGTCACCTGAAGTGGTGTTATTGCTATTTCTTGGTTTATATGTTTAATTTTTCAAAACTGTATATTATGGACTGACTTTGTTTTTCACTTAACAGGATAATTGCACTAAATATGATGATTTCCTGAAACACTGTAAAAGGTAATTTTACTGTGATTGAAATAAGTTGTACATCATTACATTTTTGCATTATCTGGTATTTTCTTGGCCATTTGCAATTGAAACCTTGCTAGAGAAGAAGATAATTGAAAGAATCTGAATTGTAAACAAGAGATTTTTAGAAAAATTCCATCCTGTGTCCATAGCCTTGACAGCATGTGTAGACTCAGCCATGTGTGTACGTCCAATTGTGAACAATGAAATCCTTTTTTGTTTCACCTCACAATTTATGTGCTGTTGTGGCATCATTGAGGTTCACAGGAATTTGCATCATAACTATCTTTTGTTTCGTCTCATTTTTTCTTTATTTATATTTTCTCTTAAGTCCTTTGTCAGGAGGATCAATATCACTTATGTAAAAAGTACAGTGATACTTCTTGGCTATGAGTTTGAATCTTCTGGATTAAATCATTTTATTCCATTATTTTGGGATGTCATCCATTGTTTGATTTTTCATAGTGCAATGGATCTTGATTAATTTCATCTTGCAACATTCTCATCTCACATCAAGGGGTTTCTGTTCAACTCTTTTTGAACATGCTCAAATTCAACATTCTCAACATCACTAACATTTGTAGTGAGTACTTTTTCCCATAATAGTTTTTCCACTTGAGTGGTTGATCTGATTTCCTTTTCACACTAACCACTTGGCATAAAGTTTCATTCGCTCTTCCCTTGGAAATATCATCACTGTCAATTATCATAGAATGGCATCCCACATAGAGTTTTAAAGCTGGATCAACTTGTTTGTGTTTGTCATTCATATCACTATCTCTGCATTGAGCATAAATCTTATTCTAAGTTCAGGAGTAACTTTTGCAGGGTGGGGTCCTTCATCATCTTTGTTTTTCTTTTATTTTGGTTTTTGCTTTTGCATGTGTCTCATGTCAACATCTATGATAACTGTGTGTTCTGGTGGATGTTCAGCATTGTCAATAAGTGGAAAACTGCTTTTGAACTGTCAATGCATGAATTGAAACCCTTTCAGAATTCTTCCAACATGCCTTTGAAATTTCCACAATGACATCAACTTTGGCAAAAAACTTTTGATCCAAGTACCTTTTGATTTTGTTAGACTGTACCACATAGCCAGTAGAGATTTAGCATTTGGAAATTTCAAATATGCAATTTCGATGTTATTTTAGCATTTGCACAGTTTCTGACCATGCAAGAAGTTGCAGCAAATAGCTCATTAATTAGTTACGATCTATTTACACAATCACTACTCTATTGCTGCTGTCTAGCATTCGTAACTAATCCGTTACAAGGCAACTGATCAAACAAAGCAAGCATTGGAATCTACCAAGACATTTTTGATGCCTTCAAGGGATTTTAAATCAACAAAATCGATGGACAACTGACCGATGAAGACATCAACAAGCTCACGATGCAACGAACTGCTGCACTAATGACCATCGAAACCAAGAACAGTGGTGGCAAGCTAGGAAAAATCGGAATTGTGATCCCAGAGCACAGATATCTTACCTTGTGCAGCGGAACCAAGTTTGATAAACAGATTTTCCCAGGAGCATACCCAGCGAGCACAAGTGATGATGCAAAGACTTGTGAGAAATAAGTCGCAGAACACAAGGCAGAGATCAATGAGTTTGAAACTTACAAGGCATGTATGGCGTGGGCTCGCCAAACAATTGTCATTGCAGTCAACAAAGAATGGATCTCAGAGCTGAAGGACGAAGACCTTGGGTATCAATTGGCGGACCCACTCGTTCTACTCAAGCATCTTCGAGATGCCGGAGGGGACCTGGATGACATGGAGATCATGGATCTCAACACCCAAATGTTGACACCGTGGGATGGAGTTGAAGCTCCTGTCACAATATTTGCAAGGGCAGACAAGTTCGAGCGTCAACTCAAACGATTTGGCATCCTGAAGCAACCCGAAATCAGGTTGTCTTACGCAGTAGCCACTTTCCAAACCAGCAGCCAATTCGACCCAGCAATGCACGAATGGAACACTTGCACTCTAACCAACAAGACACTTGCCAAGTTCTGAGTTTTCATCCAGAGCGAATACACCAAACAAGTCAAGCGAAACAGGTCAACAGCAGGGTCTGTTGGCAAGGGTATCGCGAACACAGCAACAGAGGAACAACAAGTCTCGGATGCCGAGGCACAAGCCATCATCATTGCCGAGGTTGCAAATGTGCTCCAAGCACAAAATCAAGAGCAAATGAAGGCAATGATGAGCATGTTCAAAAAACTGCTGACCTCGGTCAACCAACTACCGCCACTGCCCCAGCCGCCGCCCCAGCCCGTGCCGCGTCGACATGTCAGCGCGCAACAAATCCATGCCCCCATTGCAACAAGAAGCATCTCAAACCAGAAAAGTGCTGGGAGCTCGATGCCAATCAGGCCTCCAGGCCTAAGGACTGGAAGTCTGTCAAGGTGCACGGAGAGTAAGCCATCCAAGCAATGGCAGCCGGGTGAGGTTGAAATCAATAAAATAAGTAAAGGTTTCCCTTACCTGGTTGCTGCTCGGCCTCTCCACCTAACATCAAGCCACCCAATCCAAGTTTATTGTCTTCTGACCAAACCCAATTGATTGTTGAGTCAACCGGCCTGAAACCAATTTCAAAAGTCACACAGCACTGGGCTCGGCGCCTTGAGAAGGGAAAGGCACTCAAACAAGACCAACACACTGAGAACCAAGCCAGCAACAAAGCAATACAAGAAGCAATGTTAGATTTGGGGGCAACAAGCAATTTCATCAAGTCCACAACTGGTATGCATCTCACCGGTCCGTCTTCCAAACTTGTATCCACCACCAAAGGACACGTCATGAGAGCAACCATGACAGCCCTACTGCCTCTTGCACAACTGAAAGGCAAAGCCTGCGAAACAGTCGTTGTACTTGAGATGTCCACGAGGGCATTGATGAGTGTAAAAAAATTGGCAGATCAAGGATACACAACATTTTTTCATCCGTACTCACAAGGGGGTCACCGTTCACGACAACGACGGCTTCAAGCTCATTACGAGCAAGCCGCCTTTGCTCCAAGGGTGGAAAGATGCCGGCGGATTGTGGACAGTTCCATTGGTTGAGCAAGCAGCCATCAGTGAAGGACGGCATATCCATGACACAGCCATGAACATCTATAAATTGTCGTCAACAAAGGACATGGTTAGATTTTTGCATGCCGCGCTGGGTTTTCCAACAAAAGCAACATTACTTACTGCGATCCGGAATGGGAACCTCGTCACCTTTCCTGGCCTCACAACCAACAATGTCAGCAAGCATTTCTCTGAGTCCGATGAAACTCAAAAGGGTCACATGAAGCAAACAAGGCAAGGAGTTAGATCAACAAAGGTCATAGATGAGGACGCAATACTTGAGACAGATGCAGTGCAACAGCCTAAACCAGGGTCAAACACAAGGATGTGTATCTATGTACCTTTGATGCCACCAAGAAATCAATGTACTCTGATCAAACCGGCCGCTTCCGCATCACTTCTGCACAAGGACACAAGTATATGATGGTAGCCATCAAATTAGATGGCAATTACATTGATACAGAGCCCTTGAAATCAAGAACAGCACAGGAACTCACCAAAGCATACAAACAGATTCACGCCCGATGGAAAGCAACGGGCGTAATCTGCCCAAATTTGCATATACTTGACAATGAGGCACCTGAGGCGTTATAAGAGGCAATTTGTGAGAACAAATGCCGAGTGGAAAGGATACCAGCAGACATACACAGAAGAAATCTGGCAGAAAGAGCAATCCAAACATTCAAAAGCCATTTCATTTCAACAATGGCTGGTGTATCTGACGATTTTACAATCCATCAGTGGCATGAGCTAGTACCGCAAGTAGTACTTACGCTCAATCTCCTGCGACAGTCCAATGTGGCGCCAAACATCTCAGCCTACGCTTACCACCATGGTAGCTTCAACTATAACCGCATGCCACTAGCCCTTATGGGCTTTGCCGTGCAGTTTCACATCAAGCCAAACAGACGCAGAACATGGGGTGAACATGCAAGTGACTGGTAGTATCTAACCACATCAAAAGATCACTACAATGTCATTGGATTTTTGTCAAGGCTACCAGAGCCAACCAAATCTCCAACACTGTATACTTCAAACATAAATACATCACACAGCCAACAGTTTCTGCCAAAGATTTGGTCATGAAGGCAATACAAGATCTCACAAACGCCATCAAAGGATGTAAAGATGCAAAAGACGATGCACAGACTGAGGCAATCAAAAAGATAGCTGCAGCACTCAAGCCTGGTAATCAACTACCAATTCAACAGGCAGCAGAACGTCGTCCAAGGGTGCAACAGCAACAGATTCAATCAGAACAAGTGCCACTCACCATCCAACATCCAAGGGTGCAAGCTGCCTCAGTTCCAAGGGTGCAGTTTCACCTCAAGACCAATGAGGAGAATCCATTTGAAAGCAATGAACCCCCCGGGTTGATTGTTAAGTCACCACTCAAGTCAAAACATGCAACTCTCAAATCAATCCTCAGGTCCAAGATTGTTGCATCCGAATCCATTGCCGACCGAGTCAAAAGCAGAAGGCATGCAGCAGAATCAATCGCAGAATGTGTAGCCGGACAAAGAAGAGAATCGGCCAATCCAGTCCCCGATCATGAAACAGGCCAACTCCAGAATACCGTCAGTTGTTACATCACCCAAAACTCAAAGAGATCTGGAACAGAGCAGGAGCAAATGAATTTAGGAGATTAGCGCAAGGTATTGGTGGATGAATTGAAGGCAAAAACACCATACAATTCATACAAAAACATGAAATATCTCAAGACAGGCTCAAGGATGTCACGTACATCAAATTCGTATCAAGCATCCGAACAGAAAAAGACGATCCTCACCGTGTATGAGCCACACTGGGTGGCAACCTCATCCACTATCCAGACGATGTGGGCACCCCAACTGCCGATCTTCTGCTGATTAAAATATTTCTTAATAGCATCATCTCAACAGAAGGCGACAAGTTTGCAACCACCGACATCTCAAACTTCTACCTCATGATGCCTCTCAAGCGCCCTGAATTTGGAAGAGTAAAGATGTCGGATATTCCTGAAGAAGTGATCACAGAGTACAAGTTACATAAAATTGCAACAGCAGATGGGTGGGTCTACTTTTGGGTCATTCAAGGCATGTACGGCTTACCTCAATTGGGAGCCAACAGCCACGATGAATTCAAGGAGAGACTCAACAAAGAAGGATACTACAAAAGCCCCCTCGCCCCAGCCCTCTGGAAGCACAAGACCTGACCCACACAGTTCGTCTTGATCGTAGACGATTTTGGTATTAAGTACTTCTCAAAGGAAGACTTGGACCACCTAGTCGACTCCCTCAAGAAGTACTACGAGGTCAAGGTTGATCCTGAAGGCAGAGAACTAGTCAAGATAGAGTTAGACTGGGATTACAAGAACAAAAAGGTGCGCTTGTCGATGAAACCTTATCTTGACAAACTACTACGGCAGTTTGAGAACGTAGTGCCTTCCAAATGTCAAGACTCTCCTTTTCCTCATGTGGAACCAAAATAAGGAGCCAAGGTTCAATTCGCCGAGTACAACCAATCAAAACCTGTGGGAGAAGCAGACAAGAAGCACATTCAAAAAGTGAACGGAAAATGCACTTGGTACGGAAAGGGGAGTTGATGGAACAATCCTCACTCCCCTCAGCGCAATCGTAGCAAAACAATCCAAACCAACAGAACAAACAATGAAGCACAGTCTGCAGCTTTTGGACCCTGGCCACACAAGAGCCAGCAGTCCTAACCTATCACAAAAGCGATATGGTGCTGGCAGTGTACAGCAATGCCAGCTACCTCAACAAAGAGGAAGCCCAAAGCAGAGCCGGCGGCCATCACTTCCTGTTGGAAGATGTGTCCTTCCCCCCCAACAACAGTGCAGTTCACAACATAGCAGAAATCATCAGAGGTGTCATGTCATCAGCTTCCGAGGTGGAGCTGGGATCCATGTACACCAATGCATGCAAAGCAGTCAAAGAACAAATCATCTTCAAGGAGATGGGTCACAAGCAACCACACACCCCTTTTCAAGTCGACAACTCAACAGCAGAGGGCATCGTCAACAAGCGCATGCAGCCAAAATGTACGAAAGTCATGGATATGTGCTTCCATTTGCTACGCAACTGGGGCATCAACCAGAAACAGTTTCGTTTTTACTGGTGCCCTGGCCCCACAAACTATGGTGATTAGTGGACAAAACATCATCCAGCAGCACATCATTGCAATATGAGGCCCATGTTCCTCACACCTTTCAAAGCCTTCTTGAGCTTTGCAGGACATATCCAAGATAATGAGATAATCATATGCTCAATCACATGCTCCGACACATCTTAGATACTTTTAGATACTATTTTCACAAAGTGCTCTACTGCAAGGGTGTGATAGACTGTACAGAGTACTGTCACAGAGCAAGTAGAGATTTAGCGTTTGGTAATTTCAAATACGCAATTTTGATTTTATTTTAGCGTGTGCATGGTTTTTGACAATGCAAGAAGTTGTAGCAAATAGCTCATTGATTAGTTACGAACAATTTACACAATCACTAATCTATTGCCGTTGTCTAGCAGATTTATTTGATTGTAACCATGTAAAGCTTCCATCCCACATTTGCTTCAATATTTCACCAAACTCTGCGGATATCATTGAGTCTGTGACTATAATTCAAAATGATTGGAACATTGTTAGAATTTTCACACAGCCCAGAGTCTGGATACAAAAATGGATTCTCCTTTACTTTGACAGGTGGCAGTTGACAAAAATCTCCACTAAAAATAATTGAATATCCACCAAAAATGATGTTGGGAGATAAAACTTCATTGCCATTGCATCTTTTCTTTGAGCAAGATTCAGACAAGCATTCAACTTTTCCATTTGATCTTTAGTTGAAAATCAAATTTCATCTATTATCAACATGCGCACTTGGTCCCAGATCCTCATCATTTCTTCTGAAATATTTCTTGACTTTGAATTTAAGAATGCTGCACTGTGCAAAATGACTCCACCAAAAATGCTGCTGCACATCCAGTAATTGCAGTAAAAAGAAACGTTTTCCATCCCAAAAGATGTCTATAGACCTGAAAATGTCAAAACAAAACAATTGGGCAACCACAATTGCTGAAATTTTCCCTACACTACGATCGGTAAAGGGGAGTATATGTCTGGTATATTGTAGATACCAGGCAC
>JALLPD010001814.1:0-13417 GCA_036940065.1 Cyclotella cf. meneghiniana | reverse complement strand
GCCGAGCTTGTTTTGCGGTTTGGATGGTTGCAGCGCGGCTCCTGTTTGTGTACTGAAAGTGTACTGTCCAAGCTGATCAGTACTGAATGTGGTACTATATCGACGCAGCTCGGTCGTGCCTCCCTCGCATTAGCGTATTGCAATTGGTGTATTTATCTTTTCATTATTGTTCTGATGCAGCTAGGAACTGAACTTGGTGCTGTATTGATGCAGCTCTGTTGTGCCGTATTGGGTGCTGGTAGCAGTACTGTATCGACGCAGCTCGGTCGTGCCTCCCTCGCATTAGCGTATTGCAATTGGTGCACATTTCTTTTCATTTGATTCTGAAAACTAACACAATTTTGTTTCTTGTCTTCAGCAGCAACAATGTCTGACAATCAAGACAAAACAAAATACATGCCCTGGAATCCCAGCAGCGGAATGTCTGCACATGATTGGGACCGCAAGGAGAGAAATCGTGTAGCTGCGTGGGAGAAGAAAATTGCAAATGCCCGTATCGCTGACTGGAAGAAGAATATGCAGCGCCACTCCTTCCCTCCTCCCTTTGGAAGTGCTCCGTTCATCCCTCCCACCCCTCCGGCATGGACACAGCAGTACCAGCCTTCATTTGCTACGCTTTTCCCTCCTATCAACCCTTATCGTCCGTCGTACAAACCAGCTCCCTTGGCCAACATTACCAACATCCATCGTGCCAACCCCAAGTCCTCACCTCCCAAAAAGAAGTCTGCTGTAGCTGTATCCAATGTCTCCGCCGTTGACGAGTTCATTCCATCAAACTTGGACTTTGCATCCGCTACCGGCCTCTGCTGTGAAGTCACGTCTGCTGATGATGATGATGAAGTCAAGTCTGCTGCTGCTGATGAAGTCAAGTCTACTATTGCTGATGAAGTCAAGTCTGCTGCTGCTGATGAAGTCAAGTCTGCTGCCACCGATTCCAAGTGTCATCCTCCCCGCGACTACATGAACTTCCAATACACCTTCCACAAAAGTCTTGCCAACAATGTCGACCGATTCCGTTGCATGTGCCACCGCAATAAAGACTGCAAGGGATGTAGTGCTGTTCTCAAGGTTCGTTCCAACTCCGATGGGACTGAGACAATCGAGCTGACTGGTACACATGCTGATGGATGCGTGGCACGTAATGGACGTCAAGTGGCTGTCTCTGATTCCTTTACCGACTTGAGAGTGCAGATGAAGCAGTTTGTTGAGGCTCGTGCAACACATGAAGAACACCGTGGTGACACTCCTGAGCAAATTTGGGCGGCTACAGTGAAGCATTTTTGAGAGATTGCTGGACAGAACTTCACGGGTATGACTAAGGCGGAGGTGAAGAAACTTGTCTACAACAGCCGCGAGCGTGTCAATGGTGGTGATGCCATTTCCAAAATTGAGCAGATGTATGGCGGAGATGAAAACAAAGCATTCCTTTGCTATCAAAGTTCATTTGTCGACAAGAAAGGAATGCAAAAGATGATGTGTTTTGCTTTGCGCCAACTCCTATCACTCTTGATGTATCCACTGGTAAGTGCGAAGTGTTTTCAAGTCATTATCCTTCAGCGTGTCCACCAAGCAATTTTTGCTGCACACAGGTTCAAATGTATGTTGATGCCACCTTTCGTGTTCCTAAGCAGTTTTATCAGTGCCTAGTAATCATGGTCTTTGACATGTCTCGTCGTATTTATGTACCCTGTGCTTGGGTTCTCATGACTGGTAAGACGATGGAATGCTATTGGCAGGTATTCAATTGGCTCACCTCTGTAGTCCAAGACTTGAACCCATCCTACGTCGGCGTCGACTTTGAGCGAACCTTCTGGACCAATGTTGCGCTCCATTTCCCCGATGTCAAGCTAGTTGGATGCAATTTTCATTTCAAGCAAGCCGGTAAGCGCAACATGAAGAAGCATCACATTCCTGGCCATGAAATTGGGTATGCTATGAGATTCGGTGTGTACGACTTGCTAACTGTGATTCCTCCTGAGCATCTGGAGAGTGGTGTTGAATTTGTGTTGGATATCATTGAGGCTCATCTTGAACACATCTACAAAGATGATGCTCCAGCCTTGAAGAAGTCAAAGAGTCGCTGGTGGGGTTTCTTTGAAAAGTATTTCAAGTGAGTTTTGTTTGAACTATTATTTGTTTGTTCTGTCAAATCTCAATGATTGCGAATTATGTTGTCATCAGGGATTTCTGGTTGGATGAGGAACTCATTGCCCTCTGGAACTATGCTGATATTCTTGATGATGATGAAAAGCTCAAGTTGATCAGCAAGACCAGCAATGGCTTGGAACGCTACAACCGCCATTTCAAGAGCCTTTTCCCAACAGATCGTCCTGCTCTTGTCGCCTTTGTTGTTACTCTCCGCGAAGAAGCTGATAGGATTGTGCAGAGGTTGGAAGATGTTGACAAAGGCAGGGAGGTGCCGCCGGATTATCTTGAGCCTGTATTTCCTACCATTCCTGATGAGTTTTGGGAGAAAGTTGGGGTGCAGAAGAAGAAGAAGGGGGCAGAAAAGAGGAAGAGGGCTGTCAAGAAGGAAGCTTAGGCTGTTTGTAGTGAAATTTGTGTCATTGTGCAGAGTTTGGTGAAATTTGTGTCATTGTGCAGAACTGTTGTGTGTGAGTTAGATGGTTGAATTTAAGCACCTAGTAGCTTCGATGTTTACATCTACTATGAACAAAGGTAGTGCTCAATGGGACACAATGGGACACCGGACACAATTGGGGACGATTTTAGAATATTCCATTGTTTCCACTCTAGCTGGATGAGGGCAGTCAGGGTGGCAGAGTCTTATTCTGTCTGTATGTTAGGAAGGGGGGATCAAGGACAGTTTTTTGAAAAATGAAATGGTGAGGAATGTGATGGAGGGAAAAAGATTCAGAACCAAAACAGTAAAAAATTACTATGCCCCTTCCATTGTTTTTTTTTGAAGCAAAGGCAGGATGGAATCATGTTGTTGTGTATTCATGGGACATTGAAAGATGATCCAATTCCTTCAAATGCCAACAGATGTAATGAACAGGGAGGGAGGAGGAGGCACCAGATTCTTAATGTGTGTGCAGGCTGAGTGGCAGGCAAGTTTGGGATGGGTGGACAGCAAGGCACTGGAAAAAAGTGTGAACAAGTAAAAACTGATACAAAAATCAATGATTCTCATCCTCTGGCTGCTGTCGGTAGGGCTTTTGTGTTGGTATCTCTTTATTGCATTTGTGGGCCAAGATATCTTTAGGGCTGTGGATTGCAGCAAAGCAATTGAATTGGAATAAATAAAAATTAGCTGTGAAAATGTTGTGTAAAACATGGAAGGGGGGTTCTGACCTGCACACGTGGATGCTGCTAATGTTTTTTGTAACAGAGGAGGGATTTGTGCTGGTGCCTCTGTCTGTTGGTCATAATATCCTCAGGGCTATGGATTGCAAAGCAATTGGAATAAATAAAATGTTGTGCATAGAGAGAAATTGGGGTATTCTTACCTTCACTCATGGCTGATTCTGTTTGTTTATGGGTCATTTGTGTTGGTGTCTCATAATTGTCTTTGTGGAGAGAGATATCCTCATTGCTGTGGATGGTTTTGAATGTAATAAATAAAAAATAGATGTGGAAGCTGTGTAAAATAAGGGTAGGGATCATTCTGGGATTATGGATGTTGCTTCTGTTTGTTGTGCAGGACAAGATAATTGTGTTGGTGCCTCTTAATTGTTTCTTTGGACCAAGCTATCCTCAGGGCTGTAGATGGTGGCATAACAATTGAATTAGAAAATACAATTAAGTAGACAAGAGGATATGACAAAGAGGAAAATGGGGGTTGCTAACTAGCACAAGAGCAAAAGTCCTTGTAATCAGGTTATTAGTAATTTATGAGACTACATCACTCATTTGTTGCACATCATGGAAACTTGTGCATGGCTGAAAACTTTCATGCAAATTTCTGCGTAGCATGCAAAATCATGTGCATCTGCACAGATGTTTGTTGCACTATAAGTAAACTCTACTCGAGCTATGTATGTAGTAAGTCTAACATGCCCTTTCAGTGCAGTGTGCTTGTTATGCATGTCATCACACCCTTAGAGGTTTGCACCCATGGAGGTTCGCTCCCTTGAAGGTTTACACCATTGAATGGTCATGCCCTTGGATGTTTGGTGGTAGTGTTTGCTTGTCGAATCAGTTGCAGGGTCAATGGGATAGAGGTTTGTGCTCCCGAGTGTTTGTCATGACATTGTTGGATGGAAAGACAGAAAGGGAAGTTGGTTTGTTCTTCAAGAGATTGTCATTTGGTCCAGCATCATTAGTTTCCTCTCATGGCTTGTGGCCTGTTTGATGAAACAAGTCAGAGTTCTGTTGGTCTGAGTTCCATCTTTTAATCAAAATGCTTGGGTTCGTGCATGCTCCAAGTTGTTCTGAACTTGATGTTGCCTTGCCATTAATTTCCCATCTGGCAATGGATTAGAAAAAATTAATAAGCATCTTGCTATTGTTTACTGATGTGGGGCTTTGGTTTTGATGTCAATTTGGTTGCAGTGGTATATTGCTTGCGGTATCAAACATTGGAAAAAGTGATGGAAGGTGAGAAGATTTGATTGCGCTCCATTTTTGGTTGGCATACTTCATCATGTCAGGGCATCTTGGCTCTCTTGAGAGCATCAATCAAAAGGTTGCCTTGCTCAAAACAATTTGCGTTTGAAGGATCCTTGGATCATCTGTGCTTGATTGTATGTCAATCATTCTGTAGTTGGCTTTCAGATGGTGGTCAAAATGGTGTTGGTCCCACCAGTCAGATGTTCTCTTTAAATTATGTTTTTGTGTAACAAAGCACATATAGCTCTCATTTCAAAGGTCATCTAAGATACTTTCACTCAACTACTAAAAAACACGCATACAATGGGATCCAATAGAATCACATGCAAATGCAGGACAATGAAATAACCTATGAAGAACCTGAATATTTGAATCTCTCCAATGCGCCTCTTTAGACAACTAATACCTTTAGGTCCTTCATCACATCATTATTCTTCATATATTGACTAAACAGTCCATCCCTCGCAGGCATTGAAGCATACAGCAAGCCCAATACAATCCTATCACATGTATGGTTTTATTCTTTCTCATAAGACCCTGATCTCTTGATAGCACAAGCAGCCAACACAAGCAATCTAACATGTTTTCACATAGATATACTGACCCAGGAAAGAGTACCAAAGCCAGAGCGCCAGATGACTCTTTGTTTGATGTTATATGCATGACATTCATTGTATCATCTAAAATGTTTCTATGTTTGGATGGGCAATGCATGGTTTAAGCATCTTCAAACAAACACATCATAATTGGCACACATGCTCAGTTTATCATGTTGATCTTCACCTTGATCCATGGCTCTTCACTGGGCATCTTTCATTGTGCATAAGCCTATTATGCTTATAGCCTGCAGGCAAATTTGCAAACACTCTTCATGGTCTGTCATTGGCTCAGCAGAGAACTACAACAGCCACCAGTTTTGTGGCATACTAGTTTTCTTCTACAAACAGTTACATTCAACAAATGACATCAATTGTCTGTGTTTGATGTAATTGTCTTTAAGTGAGCTATGCATAAATCAAAAGCAAAACTATTTTGAATGCATCTAATGAACAAGCAACATAGGACATTACTGGCACCAATAAACAAAATGAATGATTATTGATTGAAAAACAACAGCAAGTGCATTGTCTTGTGGAATACAGCCACTGTGGAGAAAAAGCATGGGGTATACAGTTTTGAGCTTCAATCAGACATGTCAAGACATTTTAAGATGAGCAATTAATTGACCTAGAGGGTTGGAGTACACTTTTAAATACAATTTGTCACAATTTTATCACATTAAACTAAGTTTGTGTCTCTTTGTGCATACCTTGTACCAGGGTAGCAGTCAAAAATTGTTTATGGGAGCTATGTTGATACCTTAGTTTGCAAACTTTACCCTGATGTGGCAACATAAAATATGCCCCTGCCATCCAAGTAAGACTGCATTGCCACTGATGCACTACACGGAGAGCTTAAATTCAGCTCTTTAGGACCTCACACTCTTAGAAAGTGTTTGCATAGTGAGAAGTAACATCAGCATCTTCCACAATATGTCCCAAATATAGTATTATACAGACTCTGGTGTGTTTTAGGGGAAGATAGAAAATCTATCTTTTGAAAGCTCACTTGACTATACAGATCCTCTATTCATAATGAAATTTTATGTGGTGTGCCTCATGTAGAGATTAGCTAAATAGACATAGGAATCGACACTGGGGGAGTTAGTTCTATTAATTATTCCTAGATCCTTGAAATAATCACGATTATTTGAAATCTTAGTTGTAGAGTAAACTGAGGATCTGTTTCCTTCTTCTTGTTCTCCTTTTTCAGTGCAGTCAAGTTTTTAATTTTGGCTAAACACGTAAAGATATTGATGTGGTATTTAAAGATGTGGTCTCACTTAAAACAATATATTACCTGTAAATAGCTCATTCATATAATCAGGACAAATATAGGCAACATGAAAATTTTTACTTTTGTTTAATGAGCCAAGATATAGATTTGGAAAGTTAGATGTCTTGTCATTTAAAATGTGATAACTATTTTATCAATGTATGGTATGTTGCTGTCAGTTAATTTTCTCTTTGAAGGGAGGCATTACTTATGACAAAAAAATTAATTGAAAGTCTTTTAATGCCAATATGAAGAGAAGTTATAAGGGGGGCACAAGTTGCAGTGCAGGTTGACTAAAGTGTGGTGCAGTGCCCGTGTTTCCTTGTTTTTTCCATCTTCCAACATACATACCTTACTAACCCTGCTCACTAGGCACTACTGTAAATCTGCAAACTCAGCAAACACTTTGTCACTACCTCTGTGCAAAGAAATCTTGCAGCATCTGCTAGTAATTTTTGACTGTTACCTAAGATTTTTAACTTGTGAAAACATCTGTACAGTACACTTACTTCATCTGCTGCTAATTTATTGGTGAATGATTATTCCTTTAGAAAGGTGATTCTACCATAACACCCTGATCGTAAGAGCCACAATATGTTGGGTCATTTCAAAATGTTTCCCTTTTTGATTCTTTTGATCCAAAGGAAAGCTGGTCTATCACCCACAATCAAAAATGAAGTGACTCTTCATTTTTACTCGATGTACCTTCTATTTACATTCAGGTGGGGTGTGGATGCCCTTTTCTGCCACTTCACACCCCATCACCGAGCACTCAGCATCCCCTCCCATAACTCCATATCACCTCCATTCTCTTACCATGCTTCTTACACCCTTGTATTAGCTTCTGATGGCCTTCCTCGGTCACTGTCCACATTTACAAGGTCATCATCCCAAATTCAAGCAATGAGAAGAGAATGTGTCTCTTATATGGCTGCATCATCCTTCTTTGTCTGTTGGATTGTGCTTTGATCCATACCAACTTTATGTAGCTCATGTTTTGATTTTGTGTTGAATTGCCTTATCAGGATTTTATCACGCAATGCTAATTTGAATAGTTAAAGTGTTGCAATTGTAATATTATAATTATCACAACTACATTATATTTTGTAAAACAGTTAAATCATTTCCTTTGCCTGACAAGCCAGTCAAAGCAAGGAAGTCATTTTCAATTAAGTATAAGAGACACTCTATCAATGACATCAATGGTCTAATTCTTTGTGGACATAGAGTCTGCTATGCATCTGAAGAGGTAGAGATTCTGGATTGGCACTGCAAGCACTGTAGGGAGGCTGTACATATGGACAAAATGGTTGCCTCTAAGGTCAAAGCTTGTTGTCCCATGTAACATTCATGGAGACAGCTGCAAGATCCACACAAATTGCTTCAGTCATATCAATGACATTGAAGGCAATTTGTCATATGCTACGCTTTAGTTTAGGGAGTAGGATCTCCAAGTAAACACATTGACTGTGCAAAAAGAGGCATCATCACTATTGCACAAATTCAAAGAGAACTCTAGGAAGTCAAATATATCAATGGTGAGTTAATTCAGCAATCGAGCAAGTTTAGCTCACTGTGTATCTACCCATTTGTTCTGAAAATAAAATGAAGACAAGGAGAATTTAGAAGAATTCACTTCAATTTGTTGATGAGGTTGATAATCACGTGTATGAAATCAGAAAATATTACTAATATTGATCTGACCTTCATTCCTTACTCTTACCACTCAAATCAGTCTCTAGAAAAGAAGTGAATCAAGACAAGCCACATGCAATCCTGGACTGCTGATAGCAAGCTTGCAACAAGTGCCACAACTGTAACAAGGAGTGGAAAGTTGCTGAAGCCCTTGTTGATTTTAAGGGACAAGCATATGGAAGCATGGAAGCATATGAGTTTCAAACATACCCAGAAGATTGCATAGACACTTGCCAACCAAAAGCTTGGATAGAAAAAGCAATGATGAATTGGATCAACTTGGTTTTGGTTCTTAGTGGCAACCAAGGGTAAGGGTTTTATACACACAAAACTGGTCATGATGGGCTCTCTGTCTTGCCAACAGATCTACATAGCTTTTAAAATGTGTCTTCCTCTGAACCTATTCTTGCAATGACAAAGCAAAGTGGAAAATTTATCAATTGATCGACCACTCTAATTTAACATTGTGGTGTTAAGATCTCAATAACAAATTCGTTCACCACCAGTGAATAAAACTAGGTATAGATCTTATCATTACCTGTGAATTGATTTATTCATTTGAATGTGTCTTGATGTGTTGTGGAGCTATTGCTGTCATAGTTTTCATTTTGAGGCCGAATTGACATGTCAAGTATTTATCCATCTCCATTTCCCTAGCTGAACATCAGTGGCACCATTGACAATGATATCACAATGAATCCAAGCACTCACAAGCATCCGAATTTGTCCAGTTGTTGAATTGTAATTATCCATTTAAGATTTTGGATACTTCTAAGGCATTTCAGGGGTGATTTAGATAGTTGCATCTGCATCTTATTTAGACAAGAAAAAGAACAGAAGTTTGCATCACCCTGCAATACTTCCATTGTCATGGAATCATTGATGAAAGACAACATGTCTGACACAATCCCACATTGATTGTTGTCTAAAGCATACAAGTGTGCCTGTGCATCATGTCATAGAGAAAACCAGCCTGTAAGTCCTTTTGCATGAATTCTTATTTGTGTAATTCTATGCTGTTGTGGCTAATCTTCTTAGCAGGGCACTGAAGGGAGAGGTGTCATGGATATGGTGGCTGGTCACATAATACAAGGGCTCTCATTGAAAAATTGTAATTGCACAAAACATTGAAGTTGACTGCAATTCAATTCATCAATTAGGCACACAAATTATGGACATCATGTGAGATTAACATGTCATTTAGGTCTGACTTTCATTTTCTCTGACTGTGAGTGATCCTTACTACAAAAGCACTGTACTACTGTTTGCTGCCATCAATGAAGCTACATGACCTCCTTTTTGAACTTGACCTCATTTTAGGGGCTCATCCATCTCTACAACCCCATTGCTGTATCATTTTAACCTGTTGTGGGGGGCACTCTTTTGACATTATCCATTCCAAATTTTGTAGATCACTATTCATCTTTCATCTTTTGATGTATCAAACACAACAACCAATAATTATATTGCTGGGAATGGTGCAAACAAATTGCAAAAATGTAGAGGCTTCATTGTGATAGCATTGATGGAAATAGCTCAATGAATAATTGCACTTTACATCGATTTGCAATACCATTAGTGACAATGACTTCAATGAAAAATCAACAAGGATGGTAGAGAGGGTGATGTGTGGAGGTCTAATAAAAACAATGCTACTACTGACGACCCATTGTCAATATCATAGATGTCACCATTTTTTGTTAGTCATCATAAACATACTACATATTATGAGACATCTCAAAAAATCTACATTGGTACATGTTAGTAAAATAGCAGTCTTGCAATAGATTGATAAAATATCATAGAGTTATTCTATGATTTTGTCTGTTGCCAAAGTCTGGCATCAAGACTGCACACACACACACACACATCATAGAGGGGAACAACGTCCTACAAAAATTCTGCCCCCCCCCTGAGTGATCACTGCTGGACATAATATGAATGCTACTAGAGCCTGAATGCCAAAGCATTGAAGGAAACAGAAAAGTTCTTTATCAACCAAAATTCCAGTTCAAGTCTGCAACCCAACTGTATACACATCACATCCATGAGATGGGATTTTACCCATGTCAACTAAATCAGGAACTATGTACTCCTCTTGCATGTCAATATTCATGGAGTAAGGAAAGAAGTGGTACATGTGCAGCTTTAGCCACCGCAGCCCCTCCTCTCTTCACCTCCATTGCTTGTTGAAGGGGATAGAGTATGGGTAAGATTCTAGACATTTATTTTTTGTTTTGCTACAGGTGGTGATTACTCTCTGGGACTAGTGATGTCTCTGAATAATCCAATGTGTGTCAACTTAATTGTTCCTTGCCCCTAGTAGAATGATCCCAATGACCCATTTGTCCTTGAGGGCATCTCATTCACTTTTGGTAAGATTTTGCTTTCTTATTGGAGCACAGCTACAGGGTGGTTTGTCACTGTTGCTTGCCTCTATGCTTCATCATCATTAGTGGATCTTTACAATCTGCCAAGACTAGGCAAAACATCATTTAGTCCGAGTTGAAGGCTTGTCAGACAATGGAACTAACATCTATGTCCCAATTGTATCAGAAATCCTTCCATTCATGAAGAAATTGTCCCACAACTGCAAACTGTGACATAGGTCAATTATCTACTCTACAGTTGTATTCTAAGGTAGCCTTTAAGATACCTTTATTTTTCAGGAGATGCAGAACATATCCTAAATTTAAACAGGACTTGCAAATAGCAAGAATTGATAATCCTCCTCATTTAAAATTCTGAGAAAGGATCCAGATCCAGACATGCCACAGCAGGTACAAACCTACACAGATCTTGTTGTGTCAGGAATAGAAACATACCAGATCTGTGTAGAGGTCTACACAGTTTCATTATTACACAATAAAGCATATTTGGTTTCTACATTTAATTTAACTCATAAAAATCATTTTAGGACAGCTTTTTCAGGTAACCTCAAGAGAGAACGGATTCAGACCCAGCAAGCATAGATTAGCACCATTTGCATGGTAACAAGTGATGGCACAACCCAATACACAAATCTGATTGAATCCCAGCCTGCACAATTGCAATCTTGTGAAAACAACCACATAAAAATGGCATGTAACTGCACAGCTGAGCCCGTGATGGAAATTGATCAGCCTAGGAGTGAACCATGTTTAACTCCAAAAAGGGCATAGAAACACATTATATTGCTGCATCCTGGTCACATGTCAGAATGACATAGAGTCTATCCTCCAAGTTTCTGAAGGCAAGGAGGCACATGCAGGACCAAGAAGATGACTTACAGTTGAGTCCCCAGTCTTGAAAGACCTATATAGTGGAGTCTTTTTCTCAAAATTCTTGCAAATTTATCACTTGCATGAGAATTCCAGATACTTTTTGCATGTTTTTGACATGGAAAAAGCACGACTCATAGAATTCTTCATGAATTCAAAGGGAAAAAGAAAAAAGACTTAGAAAGAAGAGCGTGAATTTCATGTGAAGACCCTTTCATGTGCACAAGCCATGGAGTGTTGTAGGCTGGGGCAACAACACAAGAAAGGCATGAATAGCCCAAGGACCTCCACTGGTCCAAGTAAAAATAGAATTCAAAGCTTAAAACTAAAAATTCTAATTAAAAAATCTTACCTAGAATTCAAATTCAGATTTAGATAGTCTGATTTAATTGCATACCTTGCATACATCATGAAATAAGTCTTAATGTAAATACCAACAAGACCCAAAAAATGCCAAGAAATATTCTGGCATCAAGAATTTTTTCTCATGAAGGTGAATTCTTCTCCCATGCCAAGAAATTTACACACGTGCCCATATAGCATTATTAACAACAAGGTATCAACAAGTGACTGGAAATCAAACCATGCTGGGTTTTGAACCCCCAACAAGGTGTCACTACAGTAACAATGGAGGCAAACAGGACATTGTTCCCACCCAGCTCCCATGTTCCAAAAATAAAACAACCATTTGTTTTCCTTACCTTGCTAGGCAGGTATCAAACTCTTGGCACATGCAGGATGGGTTCTTCCTACATGAAAAGAAGGGTAAAGTCACATTATGTTTTTACCATCGCTAAATTCAATGCTGTCAAATACACTTTTCTGAGGTATGATTTACCCATAGCAACTAAGCCAGCAGATGACCTCAGCTCTTGAAAAAAGTTCAGACTGAACCAAAAAATGTTCTAGATTTTAAACAAATGAGAACATAAACAATGTTATGATCAATTACATCTTGCCAGTGACTATTGATTTCAAAAATCTGCAAAAATCTGTGAACCAGGGTTGCTTCAAGACATAAAACACAAAAAATTATGAATATAGCTACCTCCTTTTGTTCAGCGCTCTTATTGAGCAGACATGCTCTTGAACACAGAGCCAACCACTCCAGTGCAATATTTCTCTGGGTCTGAGTAAAAATAGCAGATCCTTCAAATAGTGTCAAAAGGAAAACTGACACTAGCTAGCAGTACAAACTCACACACAACATGCTAGGGAAGTCTCTTGAAACAAGAGGTTTAGGTGTTTGGAATATATGACCTGTCTTCTTTCTCTTTTAAGAGAGAGATAGGTCTAAGCCTATAAAGACAGAGCACAACCAATCAAAAAGAACCAAGGAAAATTGAAAAGAGGATAACTTACCTTGTGACTGGAGGGTTTTTGTTGATGACTGTCATCAGAGCTGAATGTACAACACAATAGTACACTCAATTCATTATCAAATATCTGTAAATCCAACAGAGATTCTTAATAGAAGTAAAAATGGACATAAATTTGGGAAAACTGTCCAAACTCAAACAATCAATACAGTACAGTAGATTTTCAATATTCAACTCTATAAAATTAAAAAAGACTTCACAATAAGTCAAAAACTCATGAGACTGAATACTGACGCATCCAGAATCCGTTCATGCCCAGAAAAACTGATTAATTTTAAACCTACTCAGTGCTAGAAATAAAAATAATGGATTTTCCATGTGCCTCACCAGCACACCCACTGGAGTCAATGATAGCAATATAGTTCTCAATAGAACTCATTTGAAGTAATACAACAGTCTCCAAAGGCTAGCTTGGAAGACCACCTTAAACAAGTTTAGGATGAACTCACCAAGCATTAGGTAAAGGATTGAACAAATAAACGTGCAACTTCTCTGCACTAGACAGCAAGGGCATACAAATAGACCCAAAGTCTTACAATGGCAAAGCACCATGATTAAAAAGCAAATGGGCATTCTTTAAGCAATTGCCCATACAGGGAACTCATATGCTACTGGGTGGTCCAGTACAACAGAGAA
>JALLPD010001813.1:0-11268 GCA_036940065.1 Cyclotella cf. meneghiniana | reverse complement strand
ATGATGAATATTTTTGTAGTATGTGTTCTACAGGTGTCTTGCAGTAGGCTGATTCGACCTGTAGAAGTCTACATGAATTGGTACATGATATGGTGCCTAAAAATGATATGTTCTGCAGAAAACATAAAATTTTTGACAGATGCATCATTTTTTGAATGATCTGTCCATTGTCCATTATTCGGTCAGTCTGGCCATCATCAGTTACTCTGGCTGTCATCCATCACTCAGCAGACTTGTTCCATGTGGAACTTGTTCGTGCATTCTGTGCATGCTTTCATACGCACACTAGTTCTCATGATTGTATGCATGATCGTATGAGCAATCATGTGCACAATTGTATGCATGATCTTGTTAGTAGGTCCCGGGTTCGAACCCTGACCTTGCAGCACAATCTTTTTGTGGGTCCAGGATTCAAACCCCTGACCTTGCTGCATGATCTTTCTGTGGGTCCAGGGTTCGATTCCCTGGTCCTGATAGCCATTTTTAGGCCCGTTGTATCCTTGGCCTACATCAACCATTAGCAGAAAATAGGTTTTACCAAATTTACAGGACCATGCCATTGTCATTCCAATTGACGCAGACCTTCAAATTCACTTATGTTTTGGAGTCCATGAGTCAGCAGAGATTGGGCTTCACTTTTCTCAAAGTTGGAATTCAGTGATTTCCATAGGAAGACTTCAGTGTTTCAATCACACTTTTTTAATTCTGTAGCAAACATGGTTGCCAACCAATCCTGGGATGGTGTAAGGGATGATCATATTTGTTATTGTGTCAGCACTGAGGGAAATTTAATTCTTTCTTGTTCCCAGAAGAAACTGCTGAATTGGCCTGGGAAATCGGGTGTTGGAATGAAGAGGATTCAAGAAAAAATACATGAAAATAAGGCTGTTGGTGATGACCTGAGAGAGAACATTTGCCTCCTGTTATCACTCCCACTTTTGTTTCTACACCATATTGTTCAATCCCTGTGTGTTGTTCCTGTGAGTCAGCCCGGCAGAAGCAACAAATACTCAGATGAAGCAAAGCCATGCAATCTATGAGAAGGAAGGGATGATGTCCAGGAACAGATATGAGGCTGGGGTCTTTAATTCATCTGACCAGTTTGTGGTGAGCGCACTTGAGTGTTTGCTTTCTGGTTTGGGCAGAGGGGATTCTTGTGATAAGTTCCGTGGTGGGCAGTCTTCCAGGATGACACAGCTGGCATCATATGTGTTGAGTTTCAGGTTTCTTTGGGTGATGATGAAACAATTGTGGCTAAGGTCCAGTTCAAAGAATTGCTCTGGGAGATAGCTGCTGCTGAATTCTCTCACTTGCACAGTGATAATGACATCTTCTCTGCTGATATGTTGTGTGATGATTGCAAACAAAAAAATCAGTCTCAGAGATTATCTGGGGTTGGTGCAAAAAATCAATATGCAATGGCCAAGTGTGCAATCAAACCTTTGCTTACATGGCTTGGTTCATGTGTTTCTCCATTGGTCTGAGCAACAAATCCCTGATTTAGTCTTGTGGTGTTTTGCTATCAAGCATGCTGCATGGCTTCACAATCACATTCTTAGCCAAATTTAAGGTCTCACTCCATTGGAATTGCTCACCAAAACCACGACTGATCACCAAGACTTACTCTGTTTATATGTGTGGTATTGTTCAGTATTTAATCTTGATCCTTAGCTACAGGATTGCAAGAAAATACCCAATTGGATCAAAGGTCTTGTCATTGACAAATTCTAGTGTTCTCTGATGAACATTCATCTCTTGTTGCACTTGTTCACAACTTTTCAACAGGTTTTGTGTCTATACAATATCATGTTGTTTTGATGACTTATTTCAACTGGTCTTCAGCTCAGAAGAGAATGATTATATTGTGGATGCTATCTGCAAAGATCTTTTAAATTGTAATCAAGATATCTATACAGAAGATGAGTTCAATTCCTCTCGAAAGCCTGTTTATCATCCTTGACAACTTGACAAGATGTGGTTGGTAAGTCAGAACAAAGGTACTACAGGGACTGGCTCTGTCAACAAAGGGAGATTGCTGAAGAGATAGAGTGGTCTAAAAGCCTCTGCATTTCTGTCCCTATCTCTGAGGCCCCTAAAACTGGTGATAATGATGTGGATATTCCAGTTCCACCTCTCATGATTGTCTCAGATTCCGATGATGATGACTCTAATGATGAAGTCTTCATTGCATTGTCGTGACAAGAGGAGTAAATCCTTGCAATAGATGCAGATCTTCCTGATGATGACATCCATCAAGCACATGGAGATCTTGGTGACCAGGAGAACAAGGTGGAGCTTGTCAGTCCAAGATATTCAAGATAAACGGAAAGAAGAAACATCATCTGATCATTTATTTCAAGAACAAGTGTAACAATGTGTTGAATGTTCTAAAAGCCAAGAAGTGCCTATCAGGTTTTAGAGGCATGCAGTTGCTTGCAAAAGGATGAAGCATTGTCAGCAAATCAAGAATCCAAGTGAAGAAATGATTGTCTGTCGAATGCAATGGAGGTTAGACAAGATGTTCTCACCATAGAGAAAGGGGTGCTGGACAGTCCTTTGTTACATTTTATTTTGTTGGCTGCAAACAGTTGTGGTTATAGTGGAACAACTCAGGAGTTCATAGCCAACTGGGTTCATTCATTGTTCTCAAGGGCAAGTTGAAGCTACCAAGTGAGATAAACATAATGGTGGGAGACCACAAAAAGCCCCTTCACTGATAAATACTGGAAAGCTGCTGTCAAGGATATTCAGACATTGAAGATGATGGTGTCTAGGATGTAGTCAATCTTCCAGAGGGAGCAAATGTTGTGGACTCCACCTAAGCATCTAAAAACAAATGCTATCCAGATGGGCTCATCATGAAGTTCAAGGTTTGATTTTGTGTTGGTGGAGTCCAGCAAGTACATGGCATTGATCTTTGTGAGACCTATGCTCCTGATGTTCAGTGGACTACCATCATTTGATGCTCATTTTAGAAGTTCTACTTGATCTGAAGTCCAAACAGGGATACATCACAGCTGCATTTGTTGATGCTGAAGTAGAGGAAGACAAAAATATCTACGTGGAAATGCATTGTGGATTCAGGAAGAATGTCAAACTATCAAGCTCAAGAAGACTCTTTATGTGTTGCAACAAAGTTGTTCCAGAGCCTTCTGGCTCTATTTCGCAGAGAAGATGAACATGTGTGGCATGCAATAGTCAACATTTGATGCCTTTCTGTTCATTGACACAAAAGTCATGTGCATTTGCTTTGTTGATGATGTTATCTTCTGGGTACCTAATGAGTCTGACATTATTGAACTAGCAAATCAGTGATTTCTGCGTGTGTTTCAGTCAGACAGGAGAGTGATGTGACTGGATTTCTTGTAGATAGAATAGAACTTAATCCTACCACTGGTTTGATGGAATTGAAGCAAACTGGTCTGATTGATAGAGTGATAGAGATGCTAGTGTTGGACATTCTTACAACATCTGGAAAATTTACTCCTGTCGAGGCAACACGTCTTGTTAAGGATAATGATGGTGATCCTGCCTTGGGAGATATTAGCTACAGCATTGTTGTTATGATGCTCCTGTACCTTGCTGGACATACATGACCTGACGTTACCTACCCGGTCGATTGTTGTCCCAGATACTTGTTTTTTCCACAGCAGTCTCATGAGTTGGTCCTGAAGAGGATTGGTATATCTCAAAGCCTCTCATGACTGTGGTCTTATCCTCAGTCCCTCACTAGAGCAGAAGATAGCCTGTTATCCTGATGCTAACTTTGCTAGAATGTATGGGTACAAGAACCTAAGCAATCTCACCTGTCAAGAGAAGAATTGTTTTGTCATCACTGTTGCCTATCGCCAACTGTCCAGTCTTCTGGCAATCCAGTTGCAAACCGAGACAGCATTCTCAACGCTGGGCAGAAGTTATTGCCCTAGCTAAAAGTTGTCCAGAACTTCTTCCCACAATGGATATGGTTTCTTTGTTGGGAACAAGGGTCTGTCTTATAACAACTGTGAGAGGCTGGACAGCTTGCTACTATCTTTGGCTGTGCTCATGGTGAAGGCCCTGCTCCATAGAAAATGTTCTTATGGTTATGTTATTGCAGATGAATTGATTGTTGTGTTGAAATAGTCTAACATAGATTTATTGCATTTATTAGTTTCTGCTTAACAAATCATATAAGAACTATTATATAAATACACAGTTTCCCTCAACCCCAATGCAGATGATGACAATAGATGATGACATATGGTTATTTGTTCTAATTAAACTGAAAGGTTTTTGACGATCATCCATTGTAAAGACATGTTTTTACTACACTAAAGAACAACTGTTTCATTCTTGCTAAAAACGTCGTATTCTCAACTGCACCCACAACACCACGTTCTCAATCGAGAGTTCACATTCTCGCATGCTAAAAATCAAATTACAAGGTCACATTCATTTCTACCCAAAATTCGGTTATTTAACATCAGAACACTTCCTCAAAAGGCATGATTTTTCATAGAATTTCTACAGACAGCGAGTAGAAGAGTAGAAGCCCATCATGTCAATTTTTGTGACGATTTTCATACATGGCCTGCAACCTATGTAGATGAACATTTCGTGGAACACCACAGCTGCCAGGCAAGCACAAGCTAACTCGGTCCTGACAATTCGCATGCAAGTGACGGCTTTTAGACTAAAAAACAGTTCTCACGTGGATTGAGTAACTTAGCGAGGAATAGAATATTTACCTTCTCTTCCAATTCCATCCAAGCATGTCCACAGGAATCCTTCATTTTTGTCATAGTTATTAGCTGACAATTGTCTGGGTTATAGCTCTCTTCGAAATCATGAACCGAAAATTGGAACCACCGCATCAAGAACAGTCTTAAAGCAAGGCCATGCGTCACGATAACTTGTTCGATAGGATTTTCATTTGTGAGAAGTTACATCCTCAAGTAAGACTCAAAATGACTCCTTTTGCTCACCTATATTCATGTTGTCCAGATCGTGGCCTTCCCTGCTGTACTGGATACAGTCTCTAACCAGAGTAGGTATAAACGAGCTAACTCTATTATACACATCAAGACCTGCTTCCCCACTCGGAAATCGATAAAAAAATCTCCCGAACTTGGATCTTTCCGATTTCGCATCTTCAAAAAAACGAACGAAGCAGAATTTTTATAAGAATCGACATGATGCCACTGCAGAAAGAGGGATCAGGACAAACATTCATTACCTAACACCTGCTGGACATTCTGAAAGTTTCCTATCTGCTGTTCGCTGGAAGATAAAAAGTGAGGTGAGATTAACCAAAAAAGGAATAAGAAAATATGTTTCACAATCTCAACAAACAGCGAGACAAGCACCAATCTGCACCTTATACGCGGCTCTTCCATTATCCCTAAAATTTCATCTTCATCAAAATACGGCAGAATTTCATCCAAAGTCTGCCAAATTTCATAGCCAAGAAGTAATAAGTACAAATTATAGGAGTAAAGGAAGCATGAAAGAAATATAGCATGTGAACTGACCTGTTTAGTTCGTAGATAAGGAGAGAAGTAAAAGAGAGCTTTCGCATCTTGTTCTCCAATTTTATCCCGAAGCTGTCTGGCAGCCTCTTAAAAAAACGCCACAATTTTCAGAATGAAGGAATGAGGTAAGACATGCAATGAACTGCACGCTCACCTTGGGCCTGTCTTTTGCCAACATCAGTAATTGGAATTCGCCAATCTGCAGTTGTGACATACGCATTTTGATCCACGTTGCCTTGGGATTCTCCATGCCTTAACAAGATTATTCTGTGTGGTCGGAAGTCAAGTTGACGAGGACAGTCTTCTTCTGGTTCATAATTGGATGACGACGACAGAACACGACAAGATTTTAACTGCTTCAAGACATGATTGTAGGCTAGGCCCGAATGTTGGACCCGAAGACGTCTCATTGTTCAACTGATCTGCGGTCTTCCAATAGGTATGAAGCTTTAGGGTAGTTTTCTTTATGATGTCTTCTCGTGGCCACGATTGTATGGTACAAAATATGGAAGTGTACCTACTGCAGTTTCGGTTGACATGAAAAATCCTATTGTACCATATACCATACCTTACTTACACGGAACCGTACCATAGTGTACATGCCTTGTTTCTCTCATGCAATTAACAATAAGCAGGGCGTGTTACCTTCATTATACAATAGGTATCCTTCGAAAGTATCTTTAGTAATCGTTCACACAATTCAAACATAGAAATTCCGACGTGAGTTGTTGATGGAGGCTGACGTTTGTTGGTCTACGAACAGTCGTATGTAAGCTTTTCTCACCACACGATTTTGCGTGGCGTGCGACCGCTTCCGTCCCGTGGAACTTTGACGCAAGAACCCTTCGATGCCATCACCGTTAACTACGATTTATTTTTGTAGGTCGTCCTGCCAGCTACCATTGACAATCTTCTATCGCATCATCATCAAGGTGGCACTTAGAGAACAACATACCATCGTTCTACAATTCTCCTCTAGAGCGACCGTATTCTCCCGCTTAGTATAACGATATAATACCAATAGAATGCGCATCTTGTGGAGTCTTTCGGCCATCGCGGTGGCGTCTTCGTCGGTTTCTGCCTTTACCCCCTCAAACATCAATTCAGTATCACGCAGCTCGGAAACTGCCGTTTTCAGTGCCGTTGCAGTAGCTGCGTCAGACGTCAAGGCAAAGCACGAGGCGACGCTATCGAAATTGAGGGCGAAGGATCAACAATCTAGTGCAATCTCCAAAGATGTGAGTTGAAGACGGCTGTAGGTTGAGGCTGATGGTTACGATCTGACGGTGATGACGCACGAAGTGGGATCCGGCGCCGTGCAGATCAGTCACTATCTGCCAAACAAACGGATCTACAAGTCGGACCCCATCGATATGTTCTCAATCGCGATGCCTGAATTATATAATCCCTCTGATCATCTCTCCCACTGACCTCTCCTCTTCCTTCTCTGATTGTCTAGGAACTCAACGTGATTTTCGAGGACGAGCATATTGTCGTCGTAAACAAACCATCCGGCGTCCTGACTGTGCCCGGAAAAGATCAAAACAACCCATCCCTTAACAAGGCTGTATTCGAACGTTACGGCTCTGAATCTGGACGCATGGACAAAATGGTTGTCCACAGATTGGGGATGGACACTTCCGGTTTAGTTGTATTTGCGCGCACCGACGCTGCCCTTCGATCAATGAACTCACTGTTCCGCACTCGAAAGGTCACAAGAAATTACGAGGCATTGGTCTGCGGTCACCTTTCACAAGATGAGGGTTCCATCGATTTGCCTTTGATGAGAGACTTTGAATGCCCTCCATTCATGCGAGTTTCCACTGATGATCACCAACGTGCGCTGATTGACCTGGATCCTGACGAAGTAGGCAAAAAGATCCTTGAAAACCCTAAGGACAGTCTTACGAAATATCAAGTCATTTCTCGAGAAGACATGGCTGGAAATGATGTCACGAGACTCATGCTCACGAGTATCTCTGGTAGAACACACCAATTGAATGTACACTGTGCTGCGATTGGTCATCCTATCGTCGGTGACACCGTGTATGGCTATGATGGGGAAGCCGCGCCCAATGGTGGGCTCGACGAATCAGAGTTGCCAGCAGATAAAGCTAGTGTAGAGTTGCAAAAGGCTATTTCGGAAGCCTGTGCTGGGAAACCCATGTGTGTTCACGCGAAGTCGATCAGTTTTAGGCACCCTGTGACGAAGCAAGATTTGTCGTTTGAAAGCAAAGCGCCTTTTTAATGTTAAGAGTCAACAGCGAACAAATAATTATTAGTTACGATGACATTGAACCGCTGGACCTGTTCTGCCGTCGCGAAGCATCTGTTACCTCTGTATGTTAGGTTACACAGATTCTTAAGTACGAACGAAATTGTAACTCCGCTGTACTTCATGCTAGAAAGATGGTTACATCTATTAGTGATCGCCACAGCGTGCCCTTCTTCAATGCAACTTTTATGAGTGATGGCTGGGTATTTGAGCAGCAGACGAGAAGTTAACATCAAAGTATTACATGAATTTTATAATAATAAAAGTACAACTGCGACTATTCGCTCCGAAGTCTCGGTTTGGTGAGCAAAGAATGTTTGCTGACAAAAAAATTAAGACTTGCGGATGAGACATGAAAATGGAGTTCTGATTCCTCGGAGGGCTGGAAGATGGGGGCCTACCAATGTAAAATAATTTCACCTTCCAGATCTATTTAAACGTACTTCAAGATGATTCCAGAGGAGCAGGCGAAGGACTTCGAAAAATTGACGAGGATCTGGGTGCATCGGCGGGAGTCAAAGATGGCGTGGTGGCATCTGATGAGTCTGAACACCCGCCATCTTCAGCTGACACATGAGAAGGAACTGATGTTGAGAACGTTGACATAGATCTTTCTTCGGTCTCTTGATCGCTGTTTTCATGTTGCTGGATGGGGGACATGAGAACATGTCGTGGAGAGATTATTGAGTCATGAAAATTAGCTACATCAGTGACTTCCATACCACTCGCTGCCAGGAGTGCGGCCTCTGCTGCTCGGCGAACAACGGAGCGGCTCTCCCTCTCCAAAGATAGAGCAAGAGCATCTGTATCGAGTTTGATAGAAGCCCCACAGAGAATGTCTTCTCCAACCTCGGAATTTACTTCAGCAAGAAATGTTCCTTCAATCGAGCCCGGCGCTTGCAGTTTCACTTTTTTGTATCGATCACCCTCATTTGAAGTCATCGAGACTATCGCCTCAAACACAAGTTTATGGGTAACTTTATACGTTTTGAGTTCTGTCTTTTGCTTTTTTGACTCTGGCTCAGTTGAATCTTCTATTCTTTGCGGTAGAACACGAAAGATCGTCTTGATATTTACAACCGAAACTTCTTCAGAAGAACGTACAATGGAATCTATGATTTGCATTTCTCGACTATTCATAAGTTCATCAATGTCGATATTCGGTTCCTCTTGGCCCTCATTATATTCATCACTATCACGCTTCCCTGGCTTTGATCTTGAAGCAAAGCCCCCCTCAGACCTGACTTTGAGAGCTAGAGCACTCGCCAAACTGTTCACCCACGTCTTGGCCCTCCAAACCAACGCGGCCCCGAAAGATTCGAGAACATTATGAGCCATCGCCTCACTGCTGTCTCGCACAGCATCTTTGTCATTAACTGAGTGTGATCGAGCAAGCAGCTCAGACGGTGAGAGGATCTCGATGCTCTCATCTTGAGTGGTGCAAGAGTCGCCATTATACTCGCTCGGCTGAAGTGACAATGCTGGAAATGTAAACGAAAAGTTGCCCATCGTTCGGCCCGTATGTTTGTAATCTTCCTTCTCGCTGGCTTCATCCTCGTCCTTCACCCCAATCTCTTCCGATAAAATATCCGAAGCTTTCTTTCCCATCAATAAACTCATGAGCAGCATGGCTTCGTCTCTGACAGACTTGGCTTTCTTACTTCCAGTGTCGTCATTGTTGACGCAAGTCCCCAGACGAGATGCGAATCCAATGAGTGCAATTTGTTCTGGGGTTATCGTTGACCTAGCTGCGTCGGTCTGAAAAGTGACGGGCATGGTTGAGTCATCAGAGGTTGTCGTCAGGGACATGGCAGCGTTAAGTTAATGTCAATCGGTGAGTGTAGTAAGTTGCATCCAATCTGGCTTGAAATTACATCGTGGTCATGGTGTGTAACACAACAGAACACAACGTTGCTGTTAGGTGCTACAGTAATAAAGGTAACAATACAATGCGCATACACTCTATCATGTTGTGCTCTACACACTCTGCCATTTTCCCCGCCCAAGGTCGTCACCTGTGGTGGCATTTTCGTTCTCGTGCAGTGATGTCATTGCATCAAGTTCCTACGTAAGTGCATCTGTTCTTGATTTTTTTAAGCCCCCCCCCCCGCTCTTTTCTTCCCATTGCTTTGTATGTTCGACAGGATGTTGTATGATGTTTGCATTTATGGGGGATTGGTATGGTGGAACGATACCCACCAGAAGATAGTAGGTATGGAAGGGCCATCCCAATAGTCTAAGAATCCCTCTAGAGTCCTATGGGATGGATTGGAGCTTTAATCAAGCATTTTGAAAAGCTAAGGTAGTTGTATTACAATACAATTGAGATTGTATTGCAATACAATCTCAATACAATTCTGATTTGTCTGGAGCCCAGCATATGGCAGTGTTGGTCATGCAATGAAGAATCTATTCAAAATTATGTAATTGGAAAAGAGTGGTTTAAGGGCTTGATAATGAACATGTTTTAGTAAAATCGATGAGATTTTGTTAAATGTGGTGTACACTAAGGCTGGGTCTGTACCCTAGAAATAAACATACCATAGTATCATAGTATCGTACCTGATGAGGTTATGGGCACTATGATATTACTATCTGTCCGTCGTCGGGAGGGATATGATCTGTCATGGTCGTGCCGCGTCGGAGTACATCGTAGCTAGTGCGCTCAACAACATACCTAGGTCACTGCAACATCATATCCTGAGATCACGACCCTCAAATTCCTTCCCGATGACGTACAGCAGTAATATTGTAGTGCTCATAACCTCAGTCGGGTACGATACTATGGTATCATGGTATGTTTTTTTCTATGATACAGACACAGCCTAATGGAGGTTTCTCTTGGACAGTGCATGAAACTGGTATGGCCTAAGGGGTAGAAAGTACGGTGTCATGTTTCTGTGGTACAGACACACCATCATATCAATGTCAAAATACCACAGGTGTGGTATTTTCTGTAGACCGTACAAAGTCCCATGTGGGACTCACAATACTATCTCCAAATACTGCGGTACTCAAATGATTTACATCCCACTTTGGTGGTCACCACAGTAGTATTACCATCAATTTTTTGGCTAACAAAATAAGATGGTTAGGCCTGAAATACCACTGCCGTGACTTGACTGATGACTAAAAATATTGCAGATAAATAGCGCACACAAAAAAGCAATCAATCATGGCAGTAGCCACCGCCGACAACAACAAAACAGCAACTGCTTGCGCCAACAGCTGCTGCCTGTGGTTTTTGTTGATGCATTCATGCAGGCCTCTCCCCAGGATGTGCCATAAGCCTAAAAACTAGTAAGGATTTTGATGGTGAAATTCATGAAGTCAAATAGAAAATTATTAAATGGAAATTATGAGCTTGTTTCTACTGCTAAAAATGATTCTGCATCTTGCAGCATGAGCAGAGGTGAGAAATAGCATCATTTTGGATATAAGTTTCTGAGAAACCACACATTTTTGGATATGTTTTCTGAGAAA